>JAKCPB010001924.1:0-165109 GCA_021442155.1 Cymbidium sinense
TCTTAAACCTAAAACCCGATACCTTAACCTAAATTCTAAACCTTAAAACTCTAAACCTAAACTTAAATCTAAACCCTAAATTCAAATCTTAAAGAAACTAAATAAATAAAAAATAAACCTAAACCTCTAAAACCTAATAAACCTAAACCTAAACCTAAACTAATAATGGGAAGAGAACCTTGATGGTAGGAACATCAAGTGTCAACTAGTCAAGATTTTATGTAGGTGATGGTGGAGGGTTATCATGTGGGGGGGATGCCTGGCGGGAGGTGGTGGTCGGTATGGTGGAGGAGGACAGAGGTTACAACGGTGGTGGTCATGGAGGGACAGATCATGAATATGATGGCGGATCCCGCTGCTCAAGTGGTGGTGGTGGTTCTAATGGGAACTGTAGAAACTAAAGAATGGTCAATCCGATTTGCTGCTTATGGAACTATCTTTACAGTAGAGATAGTTCTAGTTATCTAGGGTTTTTGATTTACTCTATGCGTGCTCATTTTTTATCTATGTCGCTATGTCTTAGAAAACTTGTGCCACTTGGTTGGTGAAATCAAAAGAATAAATGTTGAATATGAATTTGTTCTCTATTAAAAAAAACCTAAACCCTAAAACCTAAACTAAAACCTAAACCCAAAACCTAAAACTCAAATCCTAAACCCTAAAACCATAAACCCTAAACATAAAACCCCAAACCCTAAAAAAAAACCATAAACCTTTGACTCCCTTTTTGGAGTGATCTCTCACTTATCATAGATCTAGACTCATAGACACAAAGAGTTCCTCGCCTTACACTTGTAGTGATTAGTGAACACTTAACCCAGAGACTTAGAAGAGTTAGCCATAGGGGTAGGTTGTGCCTTAGAGATTTAGGAGAACTTGCCTACCCTATAGCCCAAACCAAATCCTTGCTTCATTCTTCCAAATCAAATCTCAAATTTAAATCTAAATTCCAAAATCAAATCCAACTATCAAATGATTCAAACCCATGATCAAATTCAAACTCCAAATCCCTTCCTAAGCTCCTTGATTTTATCTTATGGACTTAGCCTTAACCAAATTAAATCATAATTCAATTGATTTTCTCAATTATCAAATTCACTCAAATCAAATTCTAAATCATAAATCAATTCCAAACTCCAAATGGTTGAAACCCAAATCAAATCAAATTCTTGATTTTAGCTCTTAGCCAAATTCTTGAACTTGGCCAAATAATACCCAAATCAATTCAAAACTTATGGATTTCCTCATGATTCAAACATTCCTACAATCATAGATCCAAATATAAATACAAACTATAATTATCAAACCAAATCCAAGATAACCCAAATCAAACCCAAGTTAGCCCTTTTTGACTTGAAATTATCATATGAACTAAAATCCATATGGATCCAAATTACTTGCAATTGATTTATATTTCATATCAAACCCATTTATCAATAATTAAACTTGAATCAAGCCATGATCAATAATTAACCCATTTAGGTCCACTTGACCCAAAGTGACCTAAAAGTCTTTGAGCCAAGTTCTAATTCAACCCAAATTAGATTGAACTAAGCCCATCCAAACCTCACAACATGAAAAACAATATTTAGTTAATCAATTATCTTGAATTGGGTCAAACTAAGTCAACCTAGCTTTTAAAGTCAACATTTAGCCCAAATTAGAAAAAATCCACCATAAGCCAAATTGATTGAAACCATTGATACAAATTCCAAACCAAATGATTGAACATGAAAAATTACTTGAGCCAAACCAAGCCCAATTGGCTATTTGACCCAAGTTGACCCAAATTGGCCTAAAAAAGCCAAAATAAAATCACAATCCAACCCAAATTGATTAACCAATGGCTCAAGTTCATTCAAAATCACTTATTTGAACTTGACCAAACCATGATTGAGCCCATTGACCAATTGGTCAACTTGACCTAACTTAACCAAATTGACCTAAAGGTCAAATGAGCCAAAATCCAAATTAATTCCAAATTAAACCAAACCAAAGCCTACAATCATTTTCAAAATTGAACTTGACCCAAACCTTGTTTGACAATAATTTGACCAATTGGTCAACTTGACCCAATAACCCAATTTAAATAGGTTAAATCAAGCAAATCAAATGAAATAAACTCCAAACCACTTGAAATTGGGCTAACCCACTTTTGAGCATCCCAAATTAAAACTAAACCCAGCCAAATGACCATTTTGCCTTTGTTAGGGATCCCATGAGATGACATATGCTCATTTGGTCATCTCCATAGCCACTTTAAATCATAGGTCATTAGGCACCTAGGACCATGGTTTGATGACCAAAGGTGTGGGATTAAAC
Organism: Cymbidium sinense; assembly: GCA_021442155.1. Lineage (NCBI taxonomy): Eukaryota > Viridiplantae > Streptophyta > Magnoliopsida > Asparagales > Orchidaceae > Cymbidium > Cymbidium sinense. The sequence continues at coordinate 2,323 of JAKCPB010001924.1, forward strand.
CATGAAATCACCTCCCCATCCCCATTGGAGCTTTCCAAATAGCCATAACTCACTACTTCAACAGCACCTCCACACCCCTCAAACCAAATTGAGCCATCATGCAAAACCACCCTCAATTTGGCCAATTGATCAAGAAAAATCCAAAGAAGTTGTGGTTCATAAGGAATGAGGGTCCCTCATTCTCACTCAACTGACACTCACACTTGATTCAACTTAGTAAAGGAGAGAGTTCTAGTTTTAAGCCTTACACTCCCAAAATTTCATTTTATGAAACCAAAATATAAGGAGGCCACCTTATTCTCATTTGCTCAAACCTCCACCAAAGTGCAATTAACTTTGCACACACCTTCCATGGAGCCAAAATAAAGAATGAATTATTTCCCAAGCTTCTATGGTGAGGGTAGTTTGATCATCAAGCATTACACCTAAATGTCTTTAAGCAACTACACCAAATCAAATCATCAATAGAGTTCATTTCTACCAAATAAAGCTTCTAATCATTGGAACTACTATCATAAATGAGTATGCCATTAAACAAATCTGAATGAAAATAGGTTGGTCTTTTGTGAAAGAAATTTCATGATTTCTATTAGATCTTTTATTGTGCTTCCTTAATTATCATTAATTTCCATGAAGCTTATTGTAAAAAATCAATGGATAGCCATTGTTTGATGCTAGGAGATAGATCATGGAATTTCCATCCCCATGATTATGAATCATCTAATCAATGAATCAATTAATCCTTAAATGAAAATGGTCATCATCTTAGGTTCAAATTATACACCGCCATATCATCACTTAGACAACTTAAATAGAAAATCCCATCACAATTAATGGAAAAGTGCATCACATCACATTATCAATAAAAGGCTCTAATTATATTAATTAGAATCAAACTTTAAATTCATAACCATAGAAAATCTATAAAAAATATAACTTATGTTCATTTTAAAGATATTAGAGTAAAATCAAAATTATTATTAATTTATTTAGAGGATTTTCTTTAATTGAAATAATTATCTATTCTAATTAACCACCAAATTAATCTCAAACTTTCTGCATGTTAAATGACTTGCATATTTTTTTTTATTTTATTGGTTTAATTAGAAACTAATGGGTTAAGGCTTAATAAGTTTTCTAATTTAATTAGTGATAATTAAGTAAATGAATGTAAATTAATCAATTAAGCATTAACTTTAATGATGATAAATCTAGAAATGGATGATTCCAATATTTTAAGTCTTCTTAATCCTCTAAATTATTAATTAATTAACACCCATTAATTAATTAATTAACAAGATTAATCAAAAACTAAATGATACATGAACTTTAATCAAATAAAATTATGTAAGGATTTAGGATTGAGACTTGTTCTTTGTCTTTAAGCCCATCTCATTTGATTAGATGATTATGAATTAGTTAAATGAATTTAATTAATATAATAAATCTATTTCTAAAAATTTAACTTCAGCTCTTTGGGTGTTCAAATCCAATAATGAATTTATGGTTAGCTCACATGTAGGAGAAAAAACTATAAAGTAGTTACTTAAGCTTAATTAACTATTAATCATGAGCCAATTGCATTAGCTTTCATTCTTAGAGCATTATAAATTTACTTTCCATGTTGTATATCATTAGCTCATTATTATTAGTTAATAACTTAAGTGATGTATAATAATTAATTTTTAATCATACCTAACCTAAAAACCATAAAATCAACATAAATACTTCTTCATTAAATCAAATTAACTCAAACATGTAATGGGATTAGATCAAATATCTTTAATAAATGAAATCAAACTCAAAATTAAGAAATCTTATTAAAGGACTTATTTTAAGTGTCTTTATTTAGTATGATTGCTAAATTAATTGGAATGAATGAGATAATGTGCTTATGTTCTTTATTTCTTTAATCATGTTAAATGTTATATAAATTATGCATAATTGTTTTAAAATTAACTAAATGAAATGGTTTCTTTTATGTCATATGTGTGATTTAAATAAAAGTTATTTTCAAAGCTCATAACCAATTATAAATGAAGTGATGTTAATTACAAATATCTATAGGTTTACATGTTTGATATAAGATATGAAGTATCTTTATTCTTACATGGATACATGAATTACAAATGTATAGTTCATTTGAAAAGCATAACATTTTCTAAATCAATTCCTATGCAATGCTAAATTTAGGAAGAATTTCATACCATATGTAAATCATATAATCAAATCAAATAGAATTCTTGCATGATGTGGTTTTTTCATACATTCATAGATTTAGAAAAGTGAGATATTCCCTGACATCTTATTTCTTTTTATTAAGTAATCTATAAATAGACAATGGTCATACCCACTTAAAATTTATACATGTGTATGTGTGATGTAAATAAATAAATCATAAGTCATATAAATCAAATACAATTTTTATGGGTTTTTTATAGAAGTTACTTATACATTTATGTATCTAAATATTAGTCTAGATACATTCAGGATTTAAGTAGCTAAGATTCTAATTAAATTTAATTGATGTACTCACTTAAAACTTTTATACATATGAATCCTACTAATGGATGAAAAATCCTATTAAGGCATATCCAATCAAATGAAATAATAAATTTCAAACACTTTTTCCTATTCAAGTAAATATAAATTGATGTATAGGTATGAACTTTAATCATGCATGATATGAAGATGGAAAGAAATGAATAAACATGTATTATGTGATAGAATTCATTCTAATTAATCTTAAGATCCTTTTATGAATTAGATTTTTAATAACCAAAACTTAGGACCAATTAAAAACATATAAATGCTATTCATTAAAGGAAATTTTTAATTTAACTTATTAGAAGACCCCATGTAGATTTAGGAGGTCTCTTCTCTCTTTATAACACTATTCTAAGTGCCATAAAATAAAAGAAAATACTAAGTAAATATTTAAATCAATCAAATCACTAAAGAAAATCAACCTCTTTATAAATTAAACCCACACTAAGAAAATTATAACTCTAAACCTATTAGACATACCCTAAGCTTTAATTCACACACAACTGTCAATTTTACCATGTTAACCTATGGTTTGATGTATCTTGTTTTGAATTATAAATGTTTGGGTGTATCTAAATGTAATTTACCTAGACATAATCATGCTTTCTCTTTAAACTAAATAAAAAAATATAAAATTTTTTTCTATCCTATAAAGACTAACCTAGTTAATATTTTCTACCATTTTAAACTCTAAATTATTCATATAACTTATTGTATGGAAGTTAATAACATTTATTTTGTAAAAAATGATTTACCTCTAAACTAAATTAGATGAGTATTATACTAATGATAAATTAAAGACCAAGTCTTAACCATGTGAATTAACATATCCAAAATCTAAAATAAAAGAAATAAAATCAAAATAAAAATAAAAAAAACTAAAAAAAATAAAATAAACCCCTAAACTAATCATTTGTAATTAAATTCTCAAACCTAGTATAAATAACTCCTACCCACATTTCTTAAAAACCCAAATTTAAATTCTAAACTTAAAAAAATTATTTGACCTAAACTTGTGCATTAAAAAAACTCTTTCATAATATTTAATCTATACCCTAATCTTACTCTTAAATAAAAATAAAATCCCATTAACAACTCTAACTAAACTTAAAAAAAACCTAATCTTATATCCTATTAAATCAAAATAATAAAATATTTAGCAACCTAAATGTTAAACTTAAATCTAAATCATCCTTAAACTCTAAACTTCATCTTCTAAACTAACCTAAAAAACTAAGAAAAAATCTACCTATTTCCTAATCAAACTAAATTTAAATCTAAAATCCTAAACCTTAAAAAATAAAATCCTAAATTAAATAAACTAAAATTTATTTAGATTTAAACTTATTCATACTGCTCTAAACTTAAATTTAAAACTTCCTCTAAACTAATAATAACTCCATCTTAAAAACATAAACTTGCCTAAACTAAACTAAACTTAACACTTAAATAAGTCCTAAACCTAAACTTATAAAACCTAAACTAAACCTTAAATTTAAATCATACCTTAAACTCTAAATTTAAATCCTACTTAAACTCCTAAACTTAAACCTCTATTTCCTAATCTTAAATAATTAAACCTAAACTAAAAATTTCAAATCAAATAAACTAAATCTCCTAAATTTAAATATATAAACCCAACCTAAAATTAACTCTCACCTTTCTTAAATGAACTCAACTCATCTCCTTTGGTTTCAATAATAACTCTTCCTTTGATCCATTACTTGATCTTCTAAAATACAACCAATTGATCGCTATTTTAATTTTTTAACAATCACCACTTTCTTCCCCTTAAGAGATTCATTTTAAGATGTAATTCTATGGATTCCTCATAAACTTCGAACCTTATTTAAATAAACTTACTTTTTTCCAATATGAAAAAATTCATATATTCAAGACCCATCATATTTCTATTTGATTAACCATCATAAATTATTTTTGAATATAAACTATTCTTGATGTCATACCCATCTAATAATTTTATCGTCAATGCATGAATTCAATATACACACCAAAATGAAACTAAAATAAAATCATAAAATAAACACTAAAAAAATTAAACCCAAATCATAAACTCACCCTAAAAAAAAATAAACCCTAAAAAATCTCAACCCTAAACCTAAACCCTAAATCCTAAAAAAAAACCCTAAACTTAAATTAAATAAATTAAAAAACCTAAAATAAATTAAAAGGATAAACCCTATCAAAACCTAAAATATCTAAACTAAAAAAAAGGAATTGAATTAATGAATTTACTTACCCATAATCAACAATTGACTTTAAATAAAAAACTTAAAGTCTAAATTTAAATCCTCATTCAATCCTATCTGAATTAAAAAATCTAATTAAATTCTAATGATAATTTAAATAAAATTAAAAATTCAAATAAAATTTAAATTTTAATAAATCTCTAAATTCTTTTAACTTAAAAAATTAAACTCTAAATTCTTTTAAACTCACTTAATAATCTAAATTTAATAAAATTGTCTTCCTAATAAACATTTGCTTTTAAATAAATAAAATGTTAAATTAAAAGAAACTCTAGATTTCTAAATCAAAATAAATCTTTTCCAAACTTAAATCATTCTAAAAAAGAGAAAATTAAAATCTAAATATAAACTCTAAATCCTTAAAAAAATTTATCTTAAATTTACTTATTCTTTTCATAAATTTTTCTCTCTTAAAATTCCCTTTATCTACTTAAATCTATTATTCACCCTAACAAAATTAAATAAATCATTCATAAATAAATTAAATCTAAATCTAAATAATTAAATAAGATTTAAATAAAATAACTTTCAAACCTCAAACTCTAATAAACTCTAAATAAAATAATAAATCTAAATTAAATAAACCTAAACTATCACTAAAAATGAATCATCCATGCTCAATTTTCTTTCCTTGATTATATAATTTGATTGATATTGGTTTTAAAGGTTGTAATTATACTTGGTAAAACTCTAGACATTGACAAAGGTTGGATCGATTCTTTTAATACTCATTAGATTACTCAATGGCATATTACTTTTCAATCATTTAAGCGTAAACTTGTCTGATCATGCTCCTCTTTTGGTTTCTAGTAAAGATAATTATAATAGATTAAAAATTTCTCTCCTTTAGATTTCTAACATGTGGATTCAAAGATATTAATTTTTTTAATGTTGTGGCTAATAATTGGAAAGCTCCTTTACATCTTGATAATTCGATTATGGGGATGAATAGACTTTAGTTTAAGCTTAAATGACTTAAGCAAAATCTGGGTTGGTGGAACAAGCATTGTTATAATAACCTTTTTACTAATATCAAAGATATGGAAAAATTGGTTTGTGATCTTGAGGTCTCTATTATGTCTGATCCTTCTAAGATTAAGGACTTGACTGAGGTGAAAGATAAACTTGTTAATTTTCAAAATATGGAGGAGACTTATTGGCTTCAAAAAGCTACTAGTAAACATATTGTGATTGTGATAGGAATACTAGGTATTTCCATGCTTTAGTTATTAAAAAGAGAGCTTTAAATAATATTAATAAAAATTAAAGATGGCAATGGAGAATGGATTATGGAGAATAATGATATTAAGGTTTCAGTTATTAATTACTTTAGAAATATGCTTAATAAGAGTTGCTCTTATGAAGCTATTTCTAAATCACACTTGATTCCTTCTATTATTAGCAATGATGACAATGATTTGCTTACTATTGTGCCTAATGAAGATGAAATTTTTAAAGTTCTTAATAGCATGAACATGGATTCTGTTGCTGGTCTGGAGGGTTTCACTACTCAATTTTTTCAAAATTATTGGTTTATTATTAAAAATGATTTGATTGACATTGTGGTTGATTATTTTTAATGGTAATCCTTTTCATAGATATTTTTCTAGCATTTATATTCTCATACCCAAGAAAGATAATGCACTATTGGAGCAATCTTAGATCTATTAGTTGCACCTTCTTCAATAAGTTGATTTCCAAAATTCTGCCATCGAGGTCTTTTACTTCATAAGATTATCTCTCTCAACCAAACTAGTTTTGTTAGAGGTAGATCTATTTTTGACAACATTTTACATCGAGGAATTAATTCATGACTTAGATGCTAAGACTAGAGGTTGAAATGTTCTTTCCAAATTAGATGTTACCAAAGCTTTTGATAATATCTCTTTAGATTTCCTTTTCCATATTATGAATTTATTTGGGTTTTCAGATAAATTTACTTTTCTTATTAAATCTTGTATTAGTAATGCCTGGTTTTTTATTTTTCTTAATGGGAAAGCTTTGGGCTTCTTAACTTCTTCCCATGGCTTAAGACAAGGGGATCCTTTATCTTCCACTTTATTTATTATTATTGTTGAGTACTTATCTAGCAGCATCAATGAGTTATCTTTAAACAATCCTAGTATGTACTATATAACTCTTGGTGGTCTTCCTATTTCCTACTTAAGCTTTGTAGATGTTTTCATTACTTTTTGCAATGCTTCTATTCAACATATTAAGAACCTCAAGATTGTTTAAATAAATTTGGTTGAGAAAGTGGTTTTCTATCAATGATAACAAAAGCTATTTTATTATTTCTTCAAGTATCTCTAATAATAAAATCGATCAAATACCATATCACTAATTTTAAACATCAACACTTACCTCTTAAGTACTAGGGTGCTTCTATTTTAAGGTCCAAAATGATCCCATATTTTTAAGAGTTAATTCAAAAAAATTTTAAATAAAATTTTGTTTGGGAATTCCATTTACTTTCCTTTGGTGGTAGGCTCACTATTCTTAAAAGCACTCTCAATTCTATGCCTCTTTATTTGATTCAAACTATTATTCCCACTAATTCTACTCTTATCATAATTGATCGCTTACTTAATAAATTTTTTTTGGGATCCAATAATTCTATTAAAAGAATGCATTGGACATCCTGGCATAAATGTTGTGGTCCTTTGGGTGAAGGTGGTCTTGGTTGCAAACTTATTCATGAAGCTATGACTACCTTCTCTCATATGCTTTGGTGGAATTTTAAAAAGAATGATAGCCTTTGGGCTAATTTTATGATGGAAAAATATTGTTAAGGTAAACACCCTCCTATCTATGCTTATAAAGTTGGTGACTCTCCAGTTTGGAAAAAGGCTTTGCTCCATTAAATGGGTTGTTGAATCATTAATATCTTGGGGTATTCATTTGGGCTCTTCTTTCTTTTGGCAAGACATTTGGATTGGCAATGGCTCTTTTGACTCCCTTTGATCTACACACTCTACTGTTGCTATCAAAGTTATTTTTTTTTGGCTTAATAATAATTGGAATGAAAAACAAACTTGAGAACTACATTCCTATTTCTATTTTTGACAAGTTTTGCAACATCATTATCTTTCTAATAAACCTGATCAAATTTTTTTCAAGCTCTCTTACAATGGTGATTTTGTTCTTAAAGAGGTTTGGAAATTTATTAGAAATAAACAAAACACCTCTAATGTTTTCATTAAACTTTGGAACAATATCATTTCCATTTCTTATTCTATTTTAGCTTGGAGGATTTTGAATGACTTCATTCTATAGATTCTTTTGCTTAAAGGGTTTTATTTACCTTCTAAGTGCTATTGTTGCTATCATATTGAAAATGTTAATCATGTTTTTGTCAATGGTGCTATTACTTCCAAACTTTGATATGGTATGATGATTTATTTAACACTAACTATTTTCATGGCTCTCTTTCATTATATCAACTTTGAAGTTTGTTTCCATAAACTGTGAAAGGTCATATGAAAGTTTTATTATTTCTATTTGGTTCATTTGGATGGATATAAATGATGCTAAATATCATTCCTATGAACCATAAAAGGATCCTTGCTAGAACTAAAGAAAAAATTCATGCTTTGTTTAATGCAAATTTAATTAGTAATCTTCAACTTTAGAGGTGATAAATTTGTGGTCGAAATTGGGTATCACTTTGCATGATGACCCTTCCTACAAGAGTATTAGGATTATACATTGGATTAAGCCTAAAGAAAATTTTATTAAGATCAATACTAATGGTTTGTTTCCTAATAAATATGGTTGTGGTGGAATTCTTGGGATTATAAAGGTACACATCATTTGTGCTTTTGCCAACCCCTCAAAGCTTGTTCATATTTATGCCGAGCTCATGTTAATAAAGCTAATGATATTTGTTTAAGCAAAAACATCTTTAATATGAGGATTGAAGTTGATGCTCTTCTTTCACTTAATATGCTCAATACTAATAAAATGGGGAATGATGACTTAATCTTCTTAATCACATAGTAGGGTTCTTTCTCAAGTTTGCTACAAAATTTCTCACATTCTTTGTGAAGGTAATGCTTGTGCAGATTTCCTGGCTAATTTGGGAGTTGAATTAATGAGCTTGCTTTATTTGATAACCATAGCTTACTTAAGCGACTGTGTGGTCTGGTCAATTTGGATAACACTAGACTGCCTTACCTCAGATTTTAACTTTCGATTATTTTGTTGATCATATTATTATGGTGGTTTTATTCAGTCTATTTTTTGGTTGGGTTTTTTTTTGTGCTTTCCTTAGCAAGAATTGGTTTTTCCAATTTTTCTTTAGGGTCCTGGTCAATCTCACTTTATATGAAAGCTAACTTGTTGGTTTTAGTTTATTTCAAAACTTAAACCCCCTTCCTCTTTACCCCATTGTATGCTTGACTGACCCTTATTTGGGTCATAGTGGTGTATTTTTAATTAGTTTTCCTATCCTCTAGGGTGGTGTTTTCTTTCTATGGTATATGCTTCTTCTTTTGTCACACATCTAGTGATGTTTTGGGGGTCTCCTGTTGAGTTATGGCTATTCTTGATTTTGGCCTACCCCTTATACTAATTGATGTTGGGTTTTCCTCAAGTTTTGGCTGGCTGTTACCTTATTTGAATTGGATTTTTGGCTGTTATGGTTGGTTCTGTTGGATGTTGCAATTTGCTTCTTCCATCTACCTGACTATTTTGGGTGGTCATTTTTTCATGGCTACTATTGGTCTCTTCTAGTTTGGCTTAGTTTTGGGCTTTTTGGTGGTTGGTATTCTCCTTTCCTAGTTTCTCTTGGGGATTCTGTTGGTTGGTTTTTACCTCTGTCTTGTGGATTAGAGGTAGCTTTTTTGTAGTTGTTGCCCTCTTATTTCCTCTTTTGTGGTGATTATCTACCCATTAGGATTTGAAAGGGGCTTTGTTTTTCTCTTGCCTTGTTCCTTTCCTCGTTGATTTGCTGCTTGTGGTTGGGTGGTTCTCTTTGGAATTTTATACTATGGTTTTTTGTCCAGCTAAGTGACTACCAATTTTGTTTCTTGGTTTTTTTGGAGATCTCCATGTGGGTTGCTATGCATGTTCTTTCCATCTATTTTGTGCTTTCTATTAGGTTAACATCTTGTTTTAGCTAGCTGCTCCCTTTACTGAATTGTAACTTCTACTACTGTGTTCGGTTGTTGGGGAGCATCTATTGGTCTCTTTTGAATTTTCTTAGGTTTGGATTTTTTCAATTCTTTTTGGTTGTTTTCCTGGTTTGGGTTGGTGTTTTCTTTTTGTTGGTTGTTTTCTTTGTTGATTGGTATGAGGGAAATTGTTTTGTCATTTTTTTTTCTTCCAGACCTAGGTTTCTATTTGCCAGAGGAGATGGTTATGGTTATTTTTTGTCTATGCCCTCTTGGTTTACTAGCTCTCCTCTGATTGGTGCGGTTTTCTTTGAGTGGTTGTGGCTCTCTCTAGCTTGGTGTCTTGGCATTGGATGTTGTCTTGCCTTGGATGCTTGTGCATTGGCTTAGTGTCTTGAGATTTAGATTGGCTGTTAGTATTGAATCCCTCTGGTTTATTTTGCTCTCCTTGTTTCCCCATATTTGTGTCTTTATCGGTGGTGCTTGATTTGCTATTTTTCTTGCTGCCTTGGTGGTGGTTTTGATGGTAATTTTTAAATGCCCTCTTGGTCTCTCTATAGCTTTCCTTTCTCTGGTGCTGCTTATCTTCTACTATTTTGCTATTTGGGTGGAGGTTTTGCCTTTAAATTTGAATTACTATTGCTCTGGAGATAGTCGTGGGTTGTTGTTATGCCTTTGGGACTATTTTGTTGGCTTGTGTTGTTACCCCAATTCATGCTAACTGCTCCTTTTTTGTGTTTCTCTTCCTTTTCGTGGTGGCTTTGGTGAAATTACTCCTTGGTTTTTTTTAGCTTGATCACTAATCTTACTATAACTTCTGGGGTGCTAGCTTTATGTGATTGGTCTGTTGTGGGTTTTGGTTGGTGGGTTGGCTGCTGACTGGTTGCTTTCTTTATTTGTTTGGTGCAGGACCTGGGTCACTATGGGCTATTTTCCTTGGATGGTTTGCTTATATCAGGTATGCTGGCTATGATGGCATTGATGTTTCTTCATATCTTCTCTCTGATTGGTAGCATTACATATGACTATAACACTTCTCAAGAAGTTTGGATGCTCATATGTATTGTTGGCAATTTATCTTGAGCCCAAGCCTTCTCTTTCTCGACTCTCTAAATTGTTTACTTTATCCTTTTCCCTTGAGCTATGATTATTGCCTTTGTAGTGTTTTGCAAAATTTTGTTGGAACTTCTGAGATGGAATGAGCTTGTACTCGATCAACTCAACTATTGTTGTTGTGGATCTTGTTTATCTTGCTTTTCAAAGGGATCAAGAGGTGCTTGTAGTCCTTTTACTACTTTCATGAGTTGTAATAGTCTTATTTTGTGTCTTTTCTCATATGCTTTTTTTAGCTATTGTATTTGTTTTTTTGTTTTTTTTTGTTTTCTTTTCCTTTTATTGTACTTAGATGGGGTTTGGCTCTTTAGGTTTCTTGTAGCTCAGTAGTAGAACTTTTAGCTTTACCCTATTAAGGACATTGTATCTTTTCCTTTTATGGTAATAAAATTCAAACTTTCCCAAAAATAACAAAACCCTAAACCCTAAACCCTAAAACCTAAACTCTAAAACTACAACCCTAAACCCTAAACCCCAAACCCTAAACACAAACCTAAACACTAAATAAAAAACCCTAAAACCTAAAACCTAAACCTAAACTTAATAAAACCTAAAAAAATAAAATAAATAAATAAACCTAAATAAACAAAATAAATAAAATAAAATAAAACCTAAACTAAACCTAAACCTAAACTAAAAAATCAAATAAAATAAAAAATAAACTAAACTAAAATATAGTAAATAAAACCTAAACTAAACTAAAAAAAACAAAATAAAGTTAAAAAATAAAATCTTAATAAAATAAAACTAAACCTAAAATAAAATAAAATAAAACTAAATAAAATAAACTAAAAAAAATAAAACTAAAATAAAATCTAAAATAAATAAAAATAAAGCCAAAACCCTAAACTAAAAACTTAAACTTAAAATAAAAAAATTAATAAAATAAAATAAACTAAACTAAAAATAAACTAAATAAAATAAAAACCTAAACCTAAAACTAAACTAAACCTAGACCTAAACTAAATAAAATAAAATAAACAAAAATAAAACGAACCTAAACTAAAATATAAAACCTAAAATAAACCTAAAATAAAACCTACTAAACCTAAAAAAATAAAATAAAAACCTAAACTAAACCTAAAAAATAAAATAAAATTAAACCTAAAATAAAAGAAAAATAAAACTAAACTAAAAAAATAAATAAATAAAAAATAAACTAAAATAATAAACCTATAAATAAATAAAACTAAAAATAAAATAAACTAACTAAATAAAAGTAAAATAAACCAAAATAAAATTAATAAATAAAATAAAATAAAATAAACTAAAATAAATAATAAAATAAACTAAATAAACAATATAACTTAAACTGGTTTGCTTAATTTAAATAAAATAAACCTTAAACCAAACTCTAAAACTAACCAACCTTGGCCTGACCTGAGCCACAGGCCCCTGGGCCCCCACCATAAGGCACTGACCAGGCCTCTAAACTGAGCCATGATCCTAGGCCCAACACCAGATCCTGGGCCACTCCACCTAGGATGACAGGCCAACCTGAGCCCAAAGGCTGAGAACCTGGGCCACAGATCTGAGAAATCAGACCCTGAGCCAGACCACTGTGCCTGAGCCATAAAACCCTAGGCCACTGAGCCACCTGAGCCCTGGCCCTAGGCCAGCCACTAGGCCCTGAGCCTAAAATGATCCTGAGCTAAAGAAAAGATAAAGACTAAATAAAGAATGACTTACTGAAGCAAGACAAAGAAAGAAATAGATAAAGGCTTAGAAAAGATAAATAGGCTAATAAAATGAATAGATCTAGATAAATAAAAGATCAAATAAACTAAGATAATATAAAAGATAAAATGAGAAACTATCTATGGGTTTGATTTAAAATAAAATAAAATAATTAAATGATTAATTAAAGGCAGCCCCTAAACTATAGATCCATAGGCGCTGAGCCTAGGCCACTGGCCTACAGGCTCTAGGCCCTGAGCACTAAACTGAGTTAGGCCCAGACCTGAACTATGAGCCCTGAGCTTTAAACCCTAGGCCACAAATCCTGGGCCACAGGCACCAGAGCTCTGAGCCACTGAGCACTGGCATGGCACCCTGTGCCACTGAGCCCTAGCCACACAGGCCTGAGCCTGATCCCAAGGCCCCAGGCCCTAAACCTAGGCCATGGGCCACTGACCCTGCCTGAGGCTGGCCTGAGCCCTGAGCCACTGAGCCACAAGTCCAGGCCACTCTGGCCCAGGCCACTGAGCCACAAGTAAAGACCTACCACAGGCTGGCCTCCTGAGCCACTGAAGCCCAGGCCCTGGCCCTGGCCACTGACTGAGCCCTGGGCCAAGCCATGCCCAGCCTGGCCTGAGCCCTGAGGCTGGGAGATCCTGGGCTGGGCCACTGAGGCCCTGGGCCAGGGCCCTGGGCCCTAGGCCCTGGAATCTTGGGCCACTGAGCCCTAGGCCACAAGGCGGCCATGATCAAAGAGCTAAGACCACAAGGCCCCAGGAAAACTGAGCCCTAAGCCTGAGCTGAAGATAAACCTGACTAGATAAAAACTAAAAATAAGATAATAAAAGGCTTAAACTGATTAGATAAAATAAGATAAAAGGCCAAAACTAAACTAAACTAACTAAAAGATAAAATAAACCTAAAATAAAATACTAAAATAAAATAAAAAACTAAATAAAATAAGAATTAAACTTAAAATAAAAATAAAACTAAATAAACTAAACCTAAAAATAAACCTAAAAATAAAATAAAACTTAGGCCAACTAAAAATCATTAAATAAAAATAAAATAAAAAAAAACTAAAATAAAACCAAACCTAAAATAAACTAAACCAAAATAAAACTAAATAAAATAAACTAAACTAAAATTAAACTAAAATAAAATCTAAAATAAACTAACATAAACAAAACCTAAACCAAAAAAATAAATTAAAAAACTAAACCTAATCTTTAAAATAAAAAATAAATATAAACATAAAAATAAAAATAAAAAAAAACTAAACTAAAAAAAATAAATTGAAACATAACAAAACTTTAAAATAATAAAACAAAACCTAAAATAAAATAAAATAAACTTAAAAAAAATAAACTACTAAACAAAATAAATGAACTAAAATAAAAATAAAATAAACTATATATAAATAAAATGGATAAATAAAATAAAACCAAAATGATTTAACTAAAAAAAAGTTAAAAAACTAACCCAAAAAAAATCCACTAACCATGAAAACCCTAACAATCTGGCAAACCTAAACCCTAAATCCACAAACCCCAAACCTAAAATAAAAATCCTAAAACCTAAAACCCTAAATGAGCCCTAGTCTATAATGGATCCTGGGCCTTGCCCTGAGGCACCAAGCCACAAACCACTGAACCTGTGCGGCCACCAAATGCTGCCTTAGGCCTGGCAACCCAGGCCCTGGGCTGGCCCTGGCCTGAGTATGGATCCTGAGCCATGACTCTGAGCCCTGGATCACTGAGCCCAGGCCAAAAGAGGCCTAGAGCACTGACTGAATACTGGGTAGATGAAGGCCACTGAGCCTAAATGAGCTGAGCCACAGGCCACAGGCCATAAAGACAGGCCCTGGGCCCTAGGCCCTGGGCTGAGGCCCCAACCTGGGCCCAGGCCCTGGGCTGCCCTAGGCCACACAGGCCACAGCTACAGGCCCTGAGCATGAGAACCTAAATGACCTAAATGATAAATAATGAGGCCAAAACCTAAAATAAATAAGATAAAATAAAATAAAACCTACCTACTAAAACTAGGAAACCTAAAAATAAAATAAAATTAAAAGATGACTAAAAATAAAAGTAAATAAAACCTAAACTAAACTAAAAAAATAAATAAACCTAAAGAAAAAAACTAATAAAATAAAATTGAACTAAAATGATTAATTAAACTATAATAAAATAAAATAATTGGATAAAAAACTAAACCTAAAAATTAATCATAAATTTAAATAAAAGGAAAACCTAAACCATAAGCTAAAATAAATCTAAACCTAAAAGAAAAATAAAATAAATAAAATAAAATAAACCAAACTAAAATAAAAACTACTAAATAAAAGCTAAACCTAAACCTAAAATAAACTAAACCTAAACCTAAACATTAACTAAATAAAAAATAATAAACTAAAAATAAACCTAACCTAAACAAAAAAATAAATCTTAAAATAAAAACTTGAAACATTAACCTAAAAAACTAAATTAAAAACCTAAACCTAAACATAAAAATAAAAAATAAAACTTAAACATAAAAAATAAAATAAAAATAAAATTATACTGAAAATAAACCTAAATAATCTATAAAATAAAAAAAAATAAAAAACCTAAACACAAAAAATAAAATAAAAAATAAACTAAAAAAATAAAAAAAAAAAATAAAAAAAATAAATAACTAAACTAAAATAAAATAAAAAAAATAAAAAAATAAAAAACTGTAAATAAAATAAACTTAATCCCTAAACTCTTTTACTTAATTTTAAAATAAATAAATAAATAAACCTAAACCTAAATCCTGACCACTAAACCATAAAACCCTAAATCACACTCTATGCCACAACCTAAACCATGCCCTCTAAATAACCACAAACACACTAAACCTAAACCACAACTAAACCCAAATCATGCTTCATCCAAACCCAACCTAAATGTTACCCTAAAATATAAACTACACAAACTAACTAAACTTCCTAAACCCTAAACCACACTTAAAACCTAAACTAAACCTAGCCAAATCCAACCTTAACTGCCAAACCCTAAACCCTAACATTATGATGATGAAAATGATGGTGGTTATGGAGGAAAAAAATCTGGAGGTGGGGGATCTAGAGGTGCTGGTGGATATGGAGGTGGTGGTTATGGAGGCAGGAGGAGCGATGGAGGTTACAACCATGGTGGTGCAGATCGAGGGATATGATGGCGGATTCTTACTCTAACGAAGATGGTTTAATGGGAATTGGAGCGAAACGGTTGATCGACTATGCTTATGGAAATGTGTCTTCTGGTAGATGGATCTAGTTATCTAGGGTTTTTTATTTGCTTTATGCATGCTCATTTTTTATCTATATCATCATCTTAAAAAACTTGGTCTCTTTTCATGGTTGATGAAATCAAAATATTGAATGTTCTCTATTAAAAAAACCACTAAAACCCTAAACTAAACCCTAAACTAACCTAAATCCCAAACCTAAATCTTAAAACTAAACCATAAACTAACCTAAACCACCTAAACTCTAAACTGACCCTAAAATAAAATAAGAATAAACCCTAAAAATAAAATAAATAAAAATAAAACCTAAATAAATCTAAAAAAAACCTAAAAATAAAACTTAAACCCTAAACTAAATAAAAAACCTAAATAAAATAAAACAAAATAAAATAAATTTAAGCTAAAATAAAATAAACTAAACTAAATAAATAAAACCTAAAACATAAAATAAAAACATAACCAAATTAAATAAAATAAATAAATTAAAATAAACCTAAACTAAACTAAAAATAAAACCTAAAATAAATCAAACTAAATCCATAAAATCTAAATTAAAAAAATAAAACTTAAACAAGAATAAAATTAAAATAAAACTAAAACTAAAAAAAAACCTAAACTAAACAAAATAAACAACAAACTAAACTAAAATAAATAAATATAAATAAAATAAACTAAATTAAATAAAATAAAAATAAAACCTAAAATAAATAAATAAAATAAAATAAAATAAATAAAAAATAAAAAATAAATATCTAAACTCGGTTTTTATTAATTTTAAAAAAATAAATAAATAAATAAATTCATAAACCACAAACACTAAAACTAAACCCAACCCCAGAAAATGAGCCCTGAACAACTTTGGCAGTGAATCCTAAAACCACTAAATCCTGGATCTTAACCCTAAGCAGACCATTAGCTAAACCTAAACCATAAAATCACCCTAAACTAAAACCTGCACTAACACTAAACATTAAAATAACCCCACAAACCTGACCTCAGAATACACAAAACACAGAAACCTAAGAGCTAAAATTTAAATAAAATAAAATAAAAAATAAACTAAACCTGATAAAATAAGAAACCTGATCTAAAACTAAACTTGGCCTAAATAAAATGAAACTAAATTAAAGATAAAATAATAAAAAGAAAAGAAGCTAAGATTAAAATAAATCTAAGATAAAAAAGAAATAATGAGCTAAGATAAAATAAAATAAAAAAGATAAGATAAAAACTAAATAAACTACTAAAAAAAAATAAAAGAACATAAAATAAGATAAAAAATAACCCTAAGAAAAGAGCCAATAAAATAAAGATCATAACTAAACTAAATGATAGATAAAATGACCAAATCTGACCTGACCAGCCATGGGCTCTAGGCCCTAAGAAATCAGGCCTGACCCTGGGCCCACTAGGCGCTGACTCTGGGCCTACCCTGGGCTTAAACTAACTGTGACCCTGAGCCAGGCAAGGCCCTGGGCCCTAGAGCCCTGAGCCAGAACATGGGCCCTGAGCCATGATGCTAGGCTGACCTAGGCTGATTCTACCACCTAAAAACCATACTGGGCCATAGGCCATAAGGCCTAAGGACTCAGGCTCTGAGGCTGGGCTGCTGAGCCCTAGGCTCTGTCTGACCTTAAGGCTGTCCTGGGCTCGAGATCCTGGGCCTGAAGCCTGAGCACTAAACCCTAGGCCCTGAGCCCTGGCCCTAAACTCTAGATTAAAGGCCTCACTGAGGCCTGACTGAAATACAAACACTTGACACTGAGCCATCTTTAAAACCAAAATCAAGCCTAAACTAGATAAACATAAAATAAAATATAAAGACCTAAACCTAAATAAAATAAAAAAAATAAAAATTAAAACCTAATCTAAATTAAACATAAAATAAAACCAAAAAATAATTCAGATAAAAATAAGAAAATAAAACAAAATATTACCTAAACTACTAAAAGTAAAAGATGAACCTGGAATAAAAACCTAAATAAAATAAAATAAACCTAAAATAAATATGAAATTAAATAAATTTATGAAATAAAATAAAATAAAAAAAACAAAAAACTTAAACCTAAAATAAAATAAAATAAACCCAAATTAAACTAAAATAAATAAACCTAAATCCTAAAAAAAACTAAATAAAACTAAATAAACTAAAAAATATAAAATAAAATAACTAAAAAAAACTAAACCTAAACTTAAAACAAAACCTAAAAAACCAAAATAAAAAGATTAAAAAAAACAAAATAAAACCTAAACCTAAACCTAAATAAAATTAAAACTAACCAAAAAAAAATAAAATAAAGAAAAAATCAACTAAAAAATAAACCTAAAACTAAAAAATAAATAAAAAGATAAATATAAATAAACTAAAATAAATAAAATAAAATAAAACTAAATAAAATAAAAAAAATAAAGTAAACTAAAATAAATATTATATAAAATGTAAAATAAACCTAAACTAATGGTTTTAATTTAAAAATTAAGAAAGATCCTTAAACAAATCTAAACTGGAACCTCTCAACCCTAAAAAGTGACCATGACCACCACAAATGGAAAAATAAAATAAAAACTCTGAACCTGGCTAAACTTAAATTATTACTGACCTAAAACTGACCTACAGGCCCTGAGCCCTAAACTGGCAGCCAAAACCTCTGGACCTGACCCTAAATCCTAAACCAAAAGGCCAGGCCAAATAACCTAAACCTAAAAATAAACTAAAAAAATAAAAAATAAACTAAATAAACATAAACCTACCGGGTTTGCTTAATTTAAAATAAACATTAAACCCAACCAAACCCAACCTAAACCTATAACTTTACACCACCCTAGGCCAGCCCTAAAATCCACAAACCCTGAAATAAGCACTAAACAAAACCTAAAACTGGCCATAAGAAATAAACCTAAAACATTAAAACATAAACTAAATAAATAAATTGAAAAATAAGCTAACTTAAACTGAGCCACTAAACTCAAAAATAAAACAACCTAGCTAATTAAAACTAAAATATAAAATAAATAAAACTAAACTAAAATAAAAAAATATTAATATAAAAACATAAACTAAAACCTAAACGTTAAAAATAATAAAATTAAAATTAAACTAAAATAAAAAAAAAATAAAAACCTAAAATACTAAAAAATTAAAATAATAAAAAAATAAATAGAAAAAATAAAAATAAACTTAAACTAAACTAAAATAAAACTAAATAAAAATAAATGAAATAAAATAAAATAAAATAAAAAATAAAATAAATTAAACTAAAATAAATAAAAAAAAATGAAATAAACCCAAACTAGGTTAATTTTAAAGGGATAAAAATAAAAATAAAATGCCACCCTAAACCCTAACCTATACTCTAAATCCTAAACCTACATCCCTACACTAAACCTAAACCCCAAAAACTCTAAACTCTCAAACCCTAACAACCCAAAAACTAAAAAACTGCTAATCTAAATAAACCTAAAAATAAATAAATAAATAAACTATAAAATAAATAAATAAAATAAAATAAAACTTAAATAAAACTTAACCTAAAAATAAAATAATATAAAAAAAAATTAAAATAAAATAAATATAAACCATAACTAAGCTAAGAAAATAAAATAAACCTAGAAGAACCTAAATAAAATAAAACTAAATGTAAAATAAATAAATCAAAAAAAATAAAATAAAATAAACCCAAACCTAAAATAAACAAAATAAAATAAACCTAAACTAAACTAAACTAAACAAAATAAATAAAACCTAAACCTAAAAATAAATGAAACCTAAACGAACAAAATAAAATAAAATAAACTAAAATAAACTAAACAAATTAAAAAACAAACCTATAAATAAACCTAAAATAAATACCTATAACCTAAGCCTAAAAAAATAAAATAAAAACCTAAACCTAAACCTAAAAATAAAAAATGAAACCAAAACCTAAAAAATAAAATAAAAATAAAACTAAACTAATAAATAAATATAAACCTAAACCTAAAATGAAAATAAAAAGTTAAAATGAAAAACTTAAACTAAAATAAATAAATCTAAAATAAATAAACTAAACTAAATAAAATAAAAAATAAACTTAAATAAAAATTTAAAATAAAATTTATAAAAATTAATAAAGAATAAACTAAATAAACTAAATAAACTTAAACCAATTAGTTTTTTCAATTGAAGAAACCACAAAACCCTAAACCCTAAATCCTAAATCCAAAACCCTAAACCCTAAAACTAACCATAAATCCTAAACCTACAATGCTAAACCATAAACCCTAAACTCTAAACTAACCCGAAACCATAAACCATAAACAAACTAAATAAATAAATCATAAATAAATAACCTTACCCCTAAACCCTTAACCCTAGAATTAACCCAAAACCCTTAACCTACAACCCTGAACCCTAAAACCCTAAACCCTAAACCCTAAACACTAAAACCTTAAACCTTAAACCCTAAACCCTAAACCCTAAACACTAAACCCTAAAACCTACAACTCTAAATCATAAAACTTAAACCCCAAATCCTAAACCCTAAACTCTAAACCCTAAGCCCTAAACCCTAAAACTTATAAACCTAAACCTAAACTAAATAAAACCTAAAAATAAAATAAGTAATAAAACCTAAAACTAAAAAATATTAAAAATAATATAAAATAAAGACCTAAATTAAAGCCTAAACCTAAACCTAAAATTAAAAATAAAATAAAATAAAAAATAAAAACTAAACTAAAATAAAATAAATAAAAACCTAAACTAAACTAAATAAAATAAAATAAACCTAAAAATAAAAAACTTAAAAAAATAAAAACTAAACCTAAATAAAAATAAAAAACGAAATAAACTAAAATAACTAAAAATAAACTAAATAAAGATAAACCTACCAGTTTTCTTAATTTTAAAAAAAAATCCTTAAACCCTAAACCCTAAACCCTAAATCCTAAACTTTAAACACTAAACCTAACCTAAAGTAACTAAATAAATTAAAAAAATAATCTTAAACCCTAAAACTTAAAAAACTGAAACCTAATCATAAAATTGAAGAATCGGTTGAACCTTGACTGCAAGAACATCACTATCAACTAGGCGCAGTCCAGATCTCGCAGTGGAGGCGAAGGTAGAGGCTGTGGTTATCATAATGGTGGTGGGGTATCTGGAGGTGCTGGTGGATATGAAGGTGGTGGTCAGACCAGTGGTGGTTATGGAGGCAGGAGGAGCGATGGAGGTTATAACCATGGTGGTGGTGGAGGGAGAGATCGGGGATATGATGGTGGATCCCCCTACTCGAGAGGTCAAGGTGATTCAAATGAGAACTGGAGAAATTGAAGAATAGAACATAAATCCTAAAAATAAAACCAAAATATAAATAAAAAATAAAATCTAAACCCTAAACTAAAAAAAAATCTATACCTAAAATAAAAATAATATAAACAAAATAAAATAAACATAAACCTAAACTAAAATATAATACGCTAAAATAAATAAAACTTATACCAAAACCTAAAATAAACTAAAGTTAAACTCTAATATAAATAAAATAAAATAAAATAAAAGTAAACCTAAACCTAAACCTAAGTAAAAAAATAAAATAAAAAACATAAACCGCAACCTAAACCTAAACCAAACCCAAAATAAATAAAATAAAAATAAAATAAAACTAAAATAAAATAAATAAAAAACCTAAACTAAACTAAAATAAAAAACCTAAATAAATTAGAAACCAAACCTAAAGTAAAAATGAAATAAACTTAAAATAAAATAAAATAAAAATAAAATAAAACCTAAAAATAAATTAAAAAAAACCTAAACACTAAACTAAAAAAAAATCTAAACCTAAAATAGAAATAAAATAAACCTAAACCTAAACTAAAATAAACTAAACTAAAATAAGTAAAACCTAAAGAAAAACCTAAAATAAACTAAACCTAAACCTAAACCTAAACCTAAACTAAATAAGACTAAATAAACCAAAAATAAACCTAAACCTATACAAAAATATAAAACCTAAAAATAAACCTAAGATATAAACTTAAAACCTAAACATAAAAAATAAAATAAAAACCTAAATCTAAACCTAAAAATAAAAAATAAAACTTGAACCTAAAAAAATAATAAAATAAAGTAAAAAATAAACATAAATGAAACTCTAAACCTAAAGAATAAACTAAAATCAAAAACCTAAAATAAAATAAATAACCCTAATTTAAATAAACCTGACTAAAATAAAATAAATATAAAGCAAAATCAAAATTAAAATTATAATAAACAAAAAATAAACTAAATAAACCTAAACATACAAGTTTATTTAATTTAACGAAATAAAAATAATAAAAATAATAAAAAAACCCTAGCCCTAAACCTGAAACCCTAAAACTAACCTTAAACTTACAACCCTAAACTCTAAACCCTAAACCCTTAATAAATAAATAAAAACCCTAACCCTAAACCTAAAAACTCAAAACCCTAAACCTAAAACCCTAAACCCTAAACTTGAAACCCTAAATGCTAAACCCTAAAAGCTTCAACCCTAAACCATAAACCCTAAACCCCAAACCCTAAACCCAAAACCCTAAACCATTAAAACAAAAAAAAATAATAATAAAATTAATAATAAAAAAAAAAACCTAAACCCTAAAAAAAACCTAAAACTAAACCAAACTAATAAACATAAAAAAAATAAAATAAAAAACCAAACCAAAATAAATAAAATAAAAAACATAAACTAAACCTAAACCAAACCTAAACCTAAACCTAAACTTAAAATAAAAATAAATAAATAAAATAAAAATTAAACTAAAACAAAATAAATTAAAACATAAGCTAAACTAAAAAAATGAATGAAACCTAAAAATAGAAAATGTAAATAAAATAAAAACTAAACGTATGATAAAAAAATAAGACTAAAATAAAATAAAATAAAAACTAAATAAAAACATAAACTTAAAAAATAAACTTAAAAATAAAACCTAAAAAAATAAAAAAATAAACCTAAATCATGAAATAAAAAAAACTTAAGCCCCAAATAAATAAAATAAAATAAACGTAAACCTAAATTAAAATAAACTAAACAAAAGTAAATAAAACCTAAACCTAAACCTAAACCATAAACTAAATAAAATGAAATAAACAAAAAATAAAGCTAAATCCAAAGTAAAAAATAAAACCTAAAAATAAACCTAAAATAAAAACCAAAAACCTAAATAAAAAAATTAAATTAAAAACTTAAACCTAACCCTAAAAATAAAAAATAAAACCTAAACATAAAAAATAAAATAAAAATTAAACTAAACTAAAAAAATAAACAAAACTTAAACCTAAAACAAAACCTAAAAATAAACTAAAATATAAAATAAACTAAAATAAATAAACCTAAATTAGATAAATTAAATGAAGATAAATAAAATAAACTATAAACCTAAATCATTGCTAAATTTAAAAATAAAAACAAACCTAAACCATAAACCTAAACTAACCCTAAACACTAAACCTAAACCCAACCCTAAACTAAACTAAATCTAAACCTAAACTAAATAATTAAGAAAATACTCTAACCTAAACTAAACACTAAATAAAATCCTAAACCCTAAACCCTAAACTATGCCCTAAACCTAAACCTACCTAAACCTAAACCTAAACCCAAAACCCAAAATAAAACCTAAAACCTAAATCCTAAACCTAAAACCCTAAACCTAAACCCTAAATAAAATCCTAAACCCTAAACTAACCCTAAATCATAACCTAAACCCTAAACCTAAAGCTAAAACCTAAACCTAAACTAAATAAAACCTAAAAAAATAAATAGAAAAGCCTAAACCAAAATTAAATCAGAAAATATAATAAAATAAAAACATAAATTTAAACATAAACCTAAATCTAAAAAAATACCAAACTAAAATAAAATAAATAAAAACCTAAATTAAACTAAAAAAATAAAAACCTAAATAAAAAACTAAAGCAAAAAATAAAATAAAATAATCCTAAAAGAAAATAAAATAAAAACTAAAAAAACACAAAAATAAATAAAAAATAAAACCTAAACCCTAATATAAAAAAACAAAACCTAAAATAAAAATAAACTAAACCTAAGCCTAAACTAAAATAGATAAATCCTAAACCTAAACCTAAAATAAACTAAACCTAAACCAAAAGCCAAACTAAATAAACTAAAATAAACTAAAAATGAACCTAAACCAAAACTAAAAAATAAAACCTAAAAATAAACCTAAAATAAAAACCTAAACCCTAAACCTAAAACAAAATATAATAAAAACTTAAACCTAAACCTAACATAAGAAGATAAAATGGAAACCTAAAAAATAAAATAAAAAGAAAACTAAACTAAAAAATAAACCTGAACCTAAGAAAAGAATAACAATAAAAAATCTAAACTAAAATAAATAAACTAAATTCAATAAGAATAAAAAATAAACCTAAATAAAAATAAAAAATAAAATAAACTAAAATAAATGAAATAAACTAAAAAAGAAGAAAAAGAATGGCTAAAAGAGATATATGATGGTGGATCCCACCACTAACCCGATAACTAAAAAAAAGAACCTAAACCAACTAAAAATTGTGTCTTTATAGTATAGATGGTTCTAGTTATCTAAGGTTTTTAATTTGCTCTATGCATGGTCTTTTCTTATCTATGTCATCACATGTGTCTTAAAAACTTGGTGTGTTACTTGGTTGATGAAATCGAAAAGAAGAAATATTGAATCTAAATTTGTTTATTAGGACATAAACCCTAAACCTAAAACCTAAACCTAAAATACTAAAATAAAAACATAAACCTAAACCTAAATATAAAAAATAAAAGCTAAACCTAAAAAATAAAAGAAAAATAAAACTCAACTAAAAATAAACCAATTCCTAAGACTAAACCTGAAAAATAAACTAAAATAAAAACCCTAAACTAAAATAAATAAACTATACTAAATATAAATAAAAAAAATACATAAATAAAAAATATAATATAAAATACACTAAAAAAATAAAAAATAAATAATATAAACCAAAACTTACCAGTTTACTTAATTTTTTTTTTAAAAAAACCCTAAATCCTAAATCCTAAACCCTGAAGCCTAAACCCTAAACTCTGAAGCTACAACCCTAAACCCTACACGCTAAACCCTAAAAACCCTAAACCCTAAACCCTAAAAGCATAAACCCAAAAACCCTAAATCCTAAACCTTAAACCCTGAGCCCTAAACCCTAACATTTAACCCTAAACCCTAAATCCCAAACCCTAAACCTAAACCTAATGTAACTAGGTAAATTAAAATATAAACTTAACCCTAAAATCTAATAAACCTAAACTTAAACCCTAAGAATGGTATCACCTTCTGATGGAGGTTGGGTTTATTCTGGTTGGTATTGCTGAGCTTTCGTTGCCGTCTAGTTTTGGTGTCTCTCCCCTTTTATTGGTCTCCTATTGTGTTGGTTTTATGATGGCCTAGTGATTGGCAGGCTTCAGAGCTTGCTTGTTTACTATTTTTCCTAGACTCTTTTTTCGTTGTGAGGGTTTATTGGCTATTGGTTGCTTGATGGCTGTGGTATATTCCAGCCTTTTGCTTTCAGTTTTGGCTATCTATAATTATGATTATTGGTTGAGCCTGGACATTAGCTTTGTTCCTTCTTAGGCTTACTTACCCAATCTTGAGCTGTTACCTGCCATCTAGTTTTTGTTCCCCTTTTCTTTTAATTTTTTTGAAGTTTTTTTGTGTTGTTTTCCTATTGGCTGGATGGCCCATTGGCTTGTCATTTCTTTCTGTTATGGGATGAACTTGTATGTGTTTTGGCTATTCTTGGCTCTATTTCTATTTCTGTTGATTCCTGCTACTATCATTGGCTAGGAGGCCTTGATGGCTAGCTGCAATTGTGCTATTGGTTGGTGGATCTACAAAATTTTTGGTTCCTTACCTTTGGTCTTTGTTTATTTTGGGTGACTTTGATGGTGGTAATTTTTGGTTGTTGTCCTGTTTGGTTGGTTGCTTTTCTCTGGTTTGGCTGGATGTTTTGCTGGTTAGTTTCCTATTTAATCTTGATGATAGATAATAGAACTTGGCTAACTCTTGCCTATTGGCTTTTTTGTTTAATCGAAGTAAGTTAGCTATGATGACTGGGATATTTTCCCTATTATTCTTTTGGCTGGTAGAACCATATGTGATTGTAACCCTTCTTTTAAAGTTTATATGCTCACATATATTGTTGCCCCATGAGATGAATGTGACTAAGTCTAAGCCTTATCTAAGATTTTTATCTTTTTGTTCCTTTTGTGTACTTAGCTTGTCCTTATTTATAGATTCTTATCTCTATCTTAAGTTCTTTGCAGGTTTGTGGTAGATTTTGGGGTTGTAGGTGGTTTGTGCATCCCATAGAAAATTTTGAGATATAAGTGGCTTTGGCCACCCTTCTTGGAATTTTGTGCTATTTCTCTCTTAGTTTATTTCTTTTCATCTTTTGCTTTGGTCTCTTATAATATGTAGGAGATTTACCTCTTTAGGCTAATTAAAGCTCTTTAAGCAGTAGTTTAGAGATTTATCCCCTTTATGGACCTTTTATCTCTTTCTTTTTGGTAATAAAATTCACCCACTTTTGATTTTTTTAAAAAAAATAAACCCTAAGAATGGGCAGAACTTTGATGGTAGAAACATCACCACCAACCAAGCTCACCTAGATCCAACAATGGAAATGAAGAGATGTTATCATGGTTGTGGGGATCCGAGGTGGTGGTCAGATAAGTGGTGGTTATGGAGGTGGAAGGAGCGACGAAGGATACAACCATGGTGGCGGCGGAGGGAGAGATAGGGCATATGATGGTGGATCCCGCTACTCAAAGAGTCTGGGGTGGTTTTGATCGGAACTGAAGAAATTGAAAAATGGCTAATTTGATCTGCTGCTTATGAAAATGTCTTTACAGTAGACATAGTTTTAGTTATCAAGGGTTTTTAATTTGCTCTATGCGTGCTCATTCTCTATCTATTTCATCGCTTGTGTCTAAGAAAACTTCATGTGTTACTTGGTTGATGAATTAAAAGAAGAAATGTTGAATCAAATTTTAAAAAAAATCAAAAACCCTAAACTAAAGCATGAACCCTAAACCTACAACTTAAACCCTAAACCCTAAACCCTGAAAACCTTAAACCCTAAACCTTAAACCCTAAACCCCAAACCCTAAACCCTAAAATGCTAAACCCTAAACCTTAAACCCTAAACCCTAAACCCTAAACCCGAAACCCTAAACCTAAAAAAACCTAAAAACCTAAATCTAAATAAAATAAAACCTAAAAATAAAATAAATAAATAAAATCTAAACTAAAATAAAATAAAATAAAAACATAAACTCAAACTTAAACCTAAACCTAAACCTAGACCTAAACCTAAACATAAAATAAAATAAAAAATAAAAACTAAACTAAAATAAAATAAATAAAAACCTAAACTAAACAAAAAAAGTAAAAAACCTAAATAAAACAAAAACTAAACATAAAATAATAATAAAATAAACTTGAAATAAAATAAAATAAAAAGTAAATATAAACCTAAACCTAAAAAATAAACATAAAAATACAACCTAAAAATAAATGAACACTAAAACCTAAATCCTAAACTTAATAAAAAAACCCAAACCTAAAAATAAAAAATAAAATAAAAATAAAAATAAAATAAAAAATAAACCTAAACCTAAACCAAAAAAATAAACTAAAATAAAACTCATAAACTAAAATAAATAAACCAAACTAAATCAAAGTAAATAATAAAAAGAAACATAAATAAAAATAAAAAATAAAATAAACTAAAATAAATAAAAAATAAACTAAGTAAAACTAAACTTACCATTTTAGTTAATTTAAAAAAAATAAAAACAATTAAAAAAACCTAACCCTAAACCTTAAATGCTAAACCCTAAACATACAACCCTAAACCCTAAAACCCTAATATTTAAACCCTAAAATGTAAACCCTAAAACCTTAAACCTTAAACCCTAAACCCTAAACCCTAAACTTCATTTGAAAAAAAAAACCTTAAACCCTAAACCTTAAACCTTAAACTAAAACCTAAACCCTAAACCTAAAACCAAAACCCTAAACCCTAAACCCTAAAAACCCTAAATCCTAAACACTAAACCCTAAACCCTAAACCCTAAACCCTAAACCCTAAATCAAAAACTAAACCCAAACCCAAAACCCTAAAACCTAAACCTAAATAAGAAAATAAAATAAAATAAATAAAATAAAACCTAAACTAAAACCTAAACCTAAACCTAAAAATAAAATAAAATAGAAAATAAAAACTAAACTAAAATAAAATAAATAAAAACCTAAACTAAATAAAAATAAAATAAAATAAACCTAAAAATAAAAAATTTATATAAAATAAAAACTAAACCTAAAATAAGAATAAAATAAACCTATGATAAAATAAAAGAAAACTAAATAAAAACCTAAACCTAAGAAATAAACCTAAAAATAAAAACAAAAAATAAATAAATAATAACACCTAAACTCTAAACTAATAAAAAACTTAAACCTAAAATAAAAATAAAATAAACAAAATAAAATAAACCTAAATCTAAACTAAAATAAGATAATAAAAATAAATAAAATAAACCTAAAAAACCAAAAAATAAACTAAACCTAAACCTAAACAAACTAAATAAAATAAATAAAAAAAAATAAACATAAGCCTAAACTAAGAAATAAACCTAAAAAAAAACCTAAAATAATAACCTAAAACCTAAACCTAGAAAATAAAAATAAAATAAAACCAAAACCTTAAAAATAAAATAAAAATAAAACAAAACTAAAACCTAAACCTAAACAAAAAAATAAACTAAAATAAAAAACCTAAACTAAAATAAATAAATGTAATATAAATAAACTAAACTAAATAAAAATAAAAATAATCCTAAATAAAAATAAAAAACAAAATAAACTAAAATAAATAAAAATAATTTAAACAAAAATAAACATACTAATTTAGTAATTTTTTTAAATAAAAAACCCTAAACCCTAAACTCTAAACCTTAAAACCTAAAAGCCCTAAACCTAAACCTAAACCCTAAACTCTAATCCTAAATCTAAACTACACTAAACCTAAACCCTAAACCTAAAACCATAAACCAAAACTAAGAAATCCTAAACCTAAGCCCTAAACCTAAAACTTAAACCCTAAACCTAAACCATAAACCATAAATCATAAACCCTAAAACTTTAAACTAACCTAAACCCTAAACCCAATCTAAACTTACCCTAAACCCTAAACCTAAACTAAAACCATACCTAACCTAAACCCTAAACTAACCTAAAACCTAAACATTAAACCCTAAACCCTAAATCCTAAACCAAAACCCTAAACCCTAAACCCTAAACCCTAAATCCTAAGCCCTAAAACCTAAACCATAAACTATAAAACCCTAAACCCTAAACCTTAAAAACCCTAAATCATAAAAACTAAATCTTAAACCCTAACCATAAAAGTTAAACACTAAAACTTTAAATCCTAAACCCTAAACCTAAACCTTAAACCCTAACCTTAAACCTTAAACCTTAAACCCAAAACCCTAAACCTAAACCTAAAGTAAGTAAATAAATTAAAAAAGAAACCTAAACCCAAAACCTAATAAACCTAAACCTAAACCTAAACCCTAAGAATGGGCAGAACCTTGACGGTAGGAACATCACCGTCAACCAGGCTTAGTCTAGATCTGGTAGTGGTGAGGTGAAGCCATAGGTGGAGTTATCACAATGGTGGTGGGGGATCTAGCAGTGCTAGTGGATATGGAGGTGTTGGTCGCAGCAGTGGTGGTTATGGAGGCAGGAAGAGCGGCAAAGATTACATTCATGGCGGTGGCGGAGGGAGAAATCGAGGATATGATGGTGGAACCCGCAAATCAAGAGGCCGAGGTGGAACCGACCAGAGAAACCAAGAATGATAATCATTTTATTAAACTATTTAATAATAGAGACGGTTCTAGTTATCTAGGGTTTTTCATTTGCTCTGTGCATGCTCATTTTTTTATCTATTTATCGCTTATGTCATATAAAAGTTGGTGTGTTACTTAATTAATGAAATAAAAAAAGAAATGTTGAATCTGAGATTATTTTCTTTTTAAAAAAAAAATCAAAAATTCTAAACCCTAAACTAAAACCAGAACCCAAAAGCTAATGCCTAAACCCTAAACCCAAAACCCTAAAACCTTAAAACCCTAAACCATAAACCCAAAATATTAAACCCTAAACCTTAAAACCCTAAACCCTAAATCCTAAACCATAAACCATAAATTAATAGTAAACCCTAAACCCTAAAAACCTAAAAACATAAACCAAAATAAAATAAAAACTAGAAATAAAATTAACAAAAAAACATAAATAAAAATAAAATATATAAAATAAAAAAAAAAACCTAAACTAAAACCTATACCTAAACCTAAAAACAAAATAAATAAAAAAAATAAAAAAATAACTAAATTAAAATAAAAAAAACCTAAACTAAACAAAAAAAATAAAAAACCTAAATAAAAAAAAATACATAAAATAAAAATAAAATAAACCTAAAATAAAATAAAATAAAATAAAAATTAAATAAACACTTAAACTTAAAAAATAAACCAAAAAATAAAACTTAAAAATTAATAAAACCTAAACCCTAAACTAAAAAAGAACATAAACCTAAAAAAAATAAAATAAACTTAAACCTAAACTAAATTAAACTAAACTAAAATAAATAAAACCTAAACCTAAAATAAACTAAACCTAAACCTAAACCTAAATTAAATAAAATAAAATAAACAAAAAATAAACATAAACTTAAAGTAAAAAAAAAAAAACTAAAATAAACCTAAATAAAAAAACTAAAATCTCAACTAAAAAAATAAAAAAACCTAAACTTAAACTTAAAAATAAAAAATAAATCCTAAACCTAAAAAATAAAATGCAAATAAAAATAAATTATAAAATAAACTTAAACCTAAAGCTAAACATAAAAAATAAACTAAATAAAAAAATCTAAACTAAAATATATAGACCTAAAATAAATAAACTAAACTAAAAAAAAATTGAACCTAAATATAAATAAAAGATAAAACAAACTAAAATAAATAAAAAATAAATTTAATAAACCAAATAAACCTAAACCTACCAATTTACTTAATTTAAAATAATAAAAATAAATAAACAAATAAACCCTAAACCCTAAATTCTAAACCCTAAACCCTAAACCTCAAACCCTAAACCATAAACCCAAAACCCAAACCCTAAACCATAAACCCTAAACCCTAAACCCTAATACCCCAATCCCAAAACCCTAAACCCTAAACTAATCCTAAACCCTAAGCTAACCCTAAACCCTAAACCCTACCCCCTAAACCCTAAACCCTAAAAACCCTAAAACCTAAACCCTAAACCCTAAAAACCTTAAACCCTAATGCCTAAATACTAAACTTTAAATCCTAGACCCTAAGCCCTAAACCTTAACCCTAAACCCTAAAACCTAAAACCCTAAACCCAAAACCCAAAACATAAAACCCTAAGCCCTAAACCCTAACATTAAACTTTAAACCTTAAACCCTAAACCCTAAACCTAAACCTAAAGAAACTAAATAAATATAAAAATAAATCTAAACCCTAAAACCTAATAAACCTAAACCTAAACTTAAACCTAAACTCTAATAATGGGAAGAACCTTGATGGAAGGAACAATCAACTAGGCTCAATAGATCTAAAAGGCAAATAGTTTTCATAGGGAGTGGAGGTTCTAGTGGGATATTAAGGTGGTGGTAAGCAGTGGTTATGGAGAAGGAGAGATAGAGGTTAACCAATCATGAGGGATAGATCGGGATATGATGGTGGATCCCACCGCCGAGAGGTGGTGGTGGTTTGATAAATGGAGAAATCATGATCGACCGCTATGGGAATGTCTTCGAGAGATAGTTCTAGTTCTCTATGGGTTTTGATTTGCTCCATGCGTGCTCATTTTTATCTATATCTATTTTAGAAAACTTGCTACTTTGGTTAAATCAAAAAAGAAGAAATGTTGAATATGAATTTGTTCTATTAAAAAAATAACCTTAAACCCTAAACCTAAACTAAACTAAAACCTAAAACCCTAAACCTAAAACCTAAACCCTAAACCCTAAACTAAAATGATAAACCTAAACACTAAACCTAAACCCTAAACCCTAAACCTAAAAACTAAACCATAAATCATAAACCATAAACCCTAAATCTAAACCTAAACCTAAACTAAAACCCTAAACCCAAACCTAAACCCTAAAACCTTAAACTCAAATTTTTAAACTACTAAAACCTAAATCATAAAACCCAAAACTAAACCCTAAACCCTAAACCTAAAACTAAACCCTAAACCCTAAACTTAAACCTAAAAGTAACCCTAAACCTAAACCCTAAACCTTAACCTAAACCCTAAACTATAAATCCTAAACCTAAACCTAAACCTAAACCTAAGCCTAAACTAAACCCTAAACCTAAAATAAAAACATAAAACCTAAACCTAAAAAAATAAAATAAAAACATAAACCTAAACTTAAAAATAAAAAATAAAACATAAACCTAAAAAAAAAAACTAAACTTAAAAATAAACCTAAACCGAAACCTAAACCTTAAAAATAAATAAAAATAATAAAATTGAACTAAAATAAATAAACCTAAATTAAATAAACTAAACTAGATAAAATAAAATGAACTAAATATAAATAAAAAAAATAAAATAAAATAAAAAAATAAAAAAATAAACAAATAAACAAAATAAACCTAAACCTACTAATTTACTAAAAAAAAAATTTAACAAATTAATAAAAAAAACTCTAAACCCTAAACCCTAAACCCTAAAACCCTAAACTAAACCCTAAACCTAAATTAACCCCAAACCTAAAAAAACCTAAACCCTAAACCCTAAACCTAAACCCTAAACCACCCTAAACCCTAAACTAAATATTAAACCCTAAACCCAAAACCCTAAAACCTAAACCTAAACCCTAAAACCTAAACTAACCTAAATCCTAAACCCCAAACCCTAAAACCTAAAAAAAACCCTAAACTAAAACCTGAACCCTGAACCTAAACCCTAAACCCTAAATGGAGGTGGTGGATAAAGGTGGTGGTAATGGAAATAAACTGGGTGGTGGAGGGATAGATAAATGATGGCAGATCCTACTAGAGGCAAGGATGGTTCTAAACTAGACTAATCAAGAACCATCCAATCCCTAAACCTAAATAATCTAGTTATCTATTTCATTTATGCAATGCCTTATATCTTAGAAAACTTGTTCTAACTGATTGATGAAATCAAAAGATAAATATTGAATATGAATTTTTTCTTTAAAAACCTAAACCTAAACCCTAAACCTAAAACTAAACCTAAACCTAAAAAAATCCTAAAACCCTAAACCCTAAACTCAAAACCTAATCCCTAATAAACCATAAACTAACCTAAACACTAAACCCTATACTAACCTAAACCCTAAACCCTAAACCCTAAACCCTAAACAAACTTAAACTCTAAACCCTAAATCTTAAACCTAAACCCTAAACCTTAAATCAAAAACCCAAAAAAAACTTAAACTAAACTCCTAAACTAAACCTAAACTAAAAAAACTAAAAAACCTAAACCCTAAACCTAAACCCCCTAAACCTTAAACCTAAACCTAAACTTAAAATAAACCTAAACTAAAACCTAAACCTTAAACTTAAACCTAAACCTAAACCTTAAACTTAAACCTAAACCCTAACCTAAACTAAAACTAAATTTAAACCTAAACTCTAAACTAAAACCTAATAACCCTAAACCTCAACACTAAACTTGTAACCTAAATAATAACTAAAACTATAACCTTAAACTAAAATACTAAACCTAAACCTTAAACTCCCTAAATAAAACTATAAACTAAATCTAAACCTAAACCTAAACTAAACCCTTAAACTTAAACCCTAAACTTAAACTAAAACTTAAAAAAAACCCTAAACTTAAATACTATATCATAAACACTAAACTAAATAAAACCCTAAACACTAAACCTAAACTAAACCCAATAAAATAAACCATAAACCTAAACTAAAATAAAAACTAAACTAAAACTCTAAACTTAAACCTAAAACTTAAACCTAAACTAAACCTTAAAAACTTAAACCCTAAAACCTAGTTAAACTCTAAATAAATCATAAACCCTAAGTAAATCTAAATTCTAAAATACTAAATCCTAAACCTAAAACCCTAAACTAATAAACTAAACTAAACCCTAAACCTAAATAATAAACCTTAAACTCCCTAAACCTTAAACCTTAACCCTAAACCCTAAAACTTAAACCTTAAACCCTAAAACCCTAAACCTAAAACATTAAACCCTAAACCCTAAACCCTAAACCCTAATCCCTAAACCTTAAACCTTAAACCTTAAACTTAAACCTAAAGTAATAAAATAAAGCTAAACCCTAAAAGCTAATAAACCTAAACCTAACCTAACCTAAGAATTAACCTAAGATGAACATCACAAACCAAGTCAATTTAGATCCGCCATGGAGGCTAAGTAAACTATTAAAGTGGTGTTG
Organism: Cymbidium sinense; assembly: GCA_021442155.1. Lineage (NCBI taxonomy): Eukaryota > Viridiplantae > Streptophyta > Magnoliopsida > Asparagales > Orchidaceae > Cymbidium > Cymbidium sinense. The sequence goes on from JAKCPB010001924.1 coordinate 36,866, forward strand.
GGAACTGGATGTTCCGTGGATATGGAGGTGGTGCTATGGAGGCAAGATGAGCAATGGAGGTTATACCATGGTGGTGGCTCTGAGAGATCGATATGATGGAAGATCCTACTATAAGTTCGATGGGAACTATAAAATCAAGAACGATGATCATCCACTTCTTACTAACTGTCTTATAAATAATATCTAAATTTTCATTTGCTCTATGCTTTCATTTTATCATATCGCTATCTTTGCTAAACTTAGTGTGCTCTACTTAATGAAATCAAAAAGAAGAAATGTTGAATCTAAATTTATTCTCTGTTAAAAAAAATTGTAAACAATAAACCATAAACTAAAACATAAACCCTAAACCCTAAACCCTAAACACTAAACTCTAAAAACCCTAAACCTAAACCCTATACTAAAAAAAACCCTAAACCCTAAACCCGAAACACTAAACCCTAAAACCCTAAACCTTAAATCATAAACCCTAAATCCTAAAACCTATAACCCTAAACCCTAAACCATTAACCCCAAACCCTAAACTCTAAACCCTAAACCCAAAAAACTTAAAAAACCAAAACCTAAACAAAATAAACCTAAAAAATAAAATAAACTAAACTAAACCTAAATAAAATAAAGTAAATAAAATGATAACCTTAACTAAAACCTAAACCTAAACCTAAAAAATAAAATAAATAAACTAATAAAAAAATAACCTAAAATAAAATAAATAAAACTTAAACTAAACTAAAAATAATTTAAACCTAAAAATAAAAAAAACTTAAATAAAATAAAACTAAACATAAAATAAAATAAAATAAAACTAAATAAAACCTAAACTTAAAAATAAATGTTAATCTAAAACCTAAAAATAAATAAATAATAAACCTAACCCTAAATTAAAAAAACTTAAACCTAAAATAAAAATAAAAAAATAAAATAAACCTAAACCTCTAAAAATAAATAAACCTAAACCTAAACCTAAAATAAACTAAACTTAAACCTAAACCTAAACTAAATAAAATCAATTAAACTAAAAATAAACTAAACTTAAATTTAAATCTAAACTAAAAAATAAAACCTAAAAATAAATCTAAAATATAAAACTAAAACCTAAACTAAAATAATAAAATGAAAATCGAAACCCTAAACCCTAAATCCTAAAACTTACAACCCTAAACCCTAAACCATAAACCCCACACCCTAAACCATAAACCATAAAACCTCAACTAACCCTAAACCTTAAAAGATTAAAAACCTAAACCTAAATAAAATAAAACCTAAAAATAAAATAAACCCTAAACCCTAAACCTAAATAAAATATGAAAATAAAATAAAATAAAAACTTAAACTAAAACTTAAGCCTAAACATAAAAATGAAATAAGATAAACTAATAAAAATAAACTGAAATAAAATAAATAAAAACCTAAACTATACTAAAAAACTAAAATAAAATAAAACTAAACATATAATAAAACTAAAAAAAACCCTAAAATAAAATAAAATAAAAACTAAATATAAAACGAAACATAAAAAATAAACCTTAAAATAAAACCTAAAAATAAAAAAAAATAAAACATAAACCCTAAACTAAAAAAAAGCATAAACCTAAAATAAAAAAATAATAAATCTAAACCTAAACTAAAATAAAAACTAAACTAAATAAAACCTAAATCTAAAATAAACTAAACCTAAACCTAAACCCAAACTCAATAAAATAAAATAAACTAAAAATAAACCTAAACCTAAAGTAAAAAATAAAAACTAGAAATAAACCTAAAAAAAAAACCAAAAACCTCAACTTAAAAACTAAAATAAAATCCTAAACCTAAAAATAAAAAATAAATCCTAAACCAAAAAAAAACAAAATAAAAATTTAACTAAATAATGAAATAAACCTAAACCTAAACCTAAAAAATAAACTAAATAAAAAGAGCTAAAATAAATAACTAAACTAAATAAAAATAAAATTTAACCTAAATATAAATAAAAATAAAATAAACTAAAATAAATAAAAAATAAACTTAATAAACTAAAGAAACCTAAACCTACTAGTTTACTTAATATAAAAAAATATACAAATAAACAAATAAAAATGCTAAACCCAAAACCCTAAATTCTAAACCCTAAACCCTAAATCCCAAACCCTAAACCCTAAACCCGAAACATAAACCCTAAACCCTAAACCCTAAACCCGAAAAACCAAATCCTAAACCCTAAGCCCTAAACCCTAAACTAACCCTAAACCCTAAGCAAACCCTAAACTGTAAAAACCCTAAACAATAAAGCCTAAACACTAAACCCTAAACCCTAAGCCTTAAACCCTAAGACTAAACCCTAAGCCTATAGCCCTAAACCCTAAACCCTAAACCCTAAGCCCTAAACCCTAACACTAAACCTTAAATCCTAAACCCTAAACCTAAACCTAAAGAAACTAAATAAATATAAAAATAAACCTAAACCCTAAAACCTAATAAACCTAAACCTAAACCCTAATAATGGGAAGAACCTTGAGGCGTGAACATCAAAGATCAACTACACTCAATCTAGATCGATGGAGGCTAGAGGCTGATTTTAGGTGGTGGTGGGGATCTGAGGTTAGTGGATATGGAGGTGGTGGTAGGAGCAGGATGGTCATGGAGGCGGAGGAGCGATGGAGGTTACATGCTGGTCACGAGGGATAACTGGATATGATGGTAGATCCTGCAACTCAAGAGGTTGTCGTGGTTCTGATGGGAATTGAAGAAATTGATGATCGACCGATCCGATCTGTTGCTTATGGAACTATGTCTAAGAGATAGTTCTTAATCTATGGGTTTTGATTAGCTCTATGCATGTTTTATTTATATATCGCTTCTATCTAAGAAATCTTGATGTGCTACTTGGTTGGTTAAATTGAAAAAAAGAAATATTGAATATGAATTTGTTCTTGATTAAAAAAATAACCTTAAACCCTAAAACTAAAACCTAAAACCTAAACTTTAAACCCGACATACCATAAACCTTAAACTCTAAACCTTAAATGCTAAACCCTAGACCCTAAAACCCTAAACCATAAACCTTAAACCCTAAACACTAAACCCTAAACCCTAAACCCTAAACCCTAAACCCTAAACTCTAAAACCTACAACCCAAAACCCAAAACCCTAAACCCTAAACACTAAACCCTAAAATTCTTAAACTCAAAATTCTAAATCATAAACCCTAAACACTAAACCTTAAACCATAATTCCTAAACCATAAACCCTAAATCCTAAACCCTAAACCTACAACCCTAAAGACTAAACCTTAAACCCTAAACCCTAAAACACTAAACCCTAAACCTAAACCTAAACCTAAACCTAAACCCTAAACCTAAATCTAAACCCTAAACCATAAATCCTAAACCTAAACCTAAACCTAAACCTAAAGTTAAACCTAAACCTAAACCTAAACCTAAACCTAAACCTAAACCTAAGCCTAAACTAAATCCTAAACCTAAAATACAAACCTAAAACCTAGACCTAAAAAATAAAATAAAAACCTAAACCTAAACCTAAAAATAAGAAATAAAGCCTAAACCTAAAAAATAAAATAAAAATAAAACTAAACTAAAAAATAAACCTAAACCTAAACCAAAACCTTAAAATAAACTAAAATAAAAACTTGATCTAAAATAAATAAACCTAAAATAAATAAACTAAACAGATAAAATAAAATGAACCTAAATAAAAAAATAAAATAATAAAATAAACTATATAGACAAAATAAACCTAAAACTACTCATTTACTTAATTTTAGAAAAAATTTAAAAAAAGTAATAAAAAGACCTAAACCCTAAATCCTAAACCCTAAACCCTCAAAATCCTAAATCCTAAATCCTAAACCCTAAACCTTAAGCCTGAAACCTTAAACTGTAAACCCTAAACCCTAAAAAAACCCAAGCTTTAAAACCTTAAACCCTAAACCCTAAACTGAATACCTAAACCCTAAACCCTAAACATTAAATCCTAAACCTTAAACCTTAAAACACTAAATCCTAAAACCCTAAACCTTAAACCCTAAAACCTAAACTAACCCTAAATCATAAGCTATCCCTAAATCACAAACCCTAAACCCTAAAGCCCAAACACTAAACCCCCTACCCTAAAGCCTAAACCCCAAACCCTATCCTTAAACCTTAAACCCTAACCTTACTAGAGGTGCTAGTGGATATGGAGGTGGTGGTTACGAAGGTGAGAGGAGTGACAAAGGTAGTTTAGATCAAGATTTTATGGTGAATCCAGCTACTTGAGAGGTAGGGAGGTTCTGATGGGAACTAGAGAATCTGAAGAACAACCGATCCGATCTAAAACATATGGAACTGTGTCTTCATAGTAAGGATGGTTCTAGTTATCTATTTTGATTGCTCATTTTGATCTATTTCATCTTGTGTTTAACAAAAACTTGGTACTCCTTCCTTGATGAAATTAAAATGAAGAAATGTTGAATCTAAATTTGTTCTCTATTAAGAAAAAAACCATAAACCCTAAACTCTAAACCCTAAACCATAAACTAAAACATAAACCCTAAACCTAAAACCAAAACTTTAAACTCTAAACCTAAACCCTAAACCCTAAACCCTATACCCAAAAAATCCTAATCCCTAAACCCTTAACCCTAAACCCTATAAAATAATAAAAAAAATCCTAAATAGTAAACCCTAAAACTGTAAACCCTAAATCCTAAAACCTACTACCCTAAATCCTAAACCCTAAACCCCAAACTCTAAACCCTAAACCCAAACCCTAAACTAACCTTGAAGCTTAAACCGTTAACCCTAAAAACCTAAAAACCTAAACCTTAGCTAACTAAAACCTAAAAATGAAATAAACCTTAAACCCTAAATGTAAAATAAAATAAAAACCATAACTAAAACCTAAACCTAAGCTTAAAAATAAAATAAAATAAACTAAAATAAAATAAATATAAACCTAAACTAAACTAAAAAAGAAAACCTAAGAATAAAACCTAAATAAAATAAAACTAAACATAAAATGAATAAAATAAACCTAAAATGAAATAAAATAAAACTAAATAAAACCTAAACTTAAAAATAATCATTAATCTAAAATAAATAAATAAATAAAAATTAAAACCAAAACCCTAAACTAAAAGAAGACTTAAACCTAAACCTAAACTAAAATAAACAAAACTAAAAAAAGAAAACCTAAACCAAAACATAAAATAAACTAAACTTAAACCTAAAATAAAAAAATAAAATCCAAAAATAAACCTAAAATAAAAACCTAAAACCAAAACCTAAAAAATAAATAAAATAAACCTAAATATAAAAAATAAAAAATAAAATTTAAAATAAAAATAAAATAAAATTAAAACTAAACTAAAATAAATAAACTAATATAAATAAACTAAACTAAATAAAATAAAAATAAAACAAAATAAACATAAAAAATAAAATAAACTAAAATAAATAAAAATAAAATAAAATAAATTAAATAAACCTAAACCTACGGACTAACTTAATTTAAGAAAAAAAATAAATTTAAAGAAAACCATAAACCTTAAACTATAAACACTAAACCATTAAAACCCTAAACCTTAAATAAACCCTAAACCTACCGATCTTAACCTAAACCTAATACTAAACCTAAACCTTAAACCCAAAAAATCATAAACCTTAAACTAAACCTAAACCTAAACTCTAAACCCTAAACTATAAAAAAACCTAAAACCTAAACTAACCTTAAATTATAAACCCTAATCCTAAGTCTAAACATTAAACTAATCAAACTCTAAAACCTAAACCTAAAACTATAAAACACTAAAATCTTAAAACCTAAACCTTAAACCTAAAACCTAAAACCTAAACCCTAAACCTAAAAACCCAACAACCCTAAGCCCTAGAACCTAAACCCTAAACCCTAAACCCTAAACCTTAAATCATATACCCTAAACAACCCTAAACCCTAAAACCCTAAACACCAAACCCTAAAACTAAACCTTAAACCCAAAACTAACCCTAAGCCCAAAACTAACCCTAAACCATAAACCGTAAACCCTAAACCCTAAAAACATAAAAACCTAAACCTAAACTAAATAAAACCTAAAAATAAAATAAATCCTAAACCCTAAACCTAAATAAAATATTAAAATATAATAAAATAAAAACCTTAACTAAAACATAAACAAAAAATAAAATAAAATAAACTAATAAAAATAAACTAACATAAAATTAATAAAAACCTAAACTAAACCAAAAAATAAAATAGACCCAAGAATAAAAAACCTAAATAAAATAAAAACTAAACATAAAATGAAAATAAAATAAACCTATAATAAAATAAAATAAAAACTAGATAAAAACCTAAACTTAAAAAATAAACATTAATCTAATACCTATAAATAAATAAAAAATTAAACCTAAACCCTAAACTAAAGAAAAGACTAAAACCTAAAATAAAAATAAAATAAATTTAAACCTAAACTAAAATAAACTATACTAAAATAAATAAAACCTAACCTAATCCTAAAATAAACTAAACCTAAACCTAGACCTACACTAAATAAAATAAATTAAATTAAAAATAAACTAAACCTAAACCTAAACGTAATATAAAAAGTAAAACCTAAAAAAAAATCAAAAATAAAAACCTAGAAAGATAAAATAAAAATTGAAACCTAAATCTAAAAATAAAAATTATAATCTAAACCTAAAAGATAAAATAAAATTAAAACTAAACTAAAATAAATAAACCTAATATAAACTAAAATAAATAAAAAATAAACTAAATAAACCTAAACTTACTGGGTTACTTAATTTAAGGAAAAAAAAACCTAAACCCTAAACCATGAAACCTAAACTCTAAAATCCTTAAGCCCTAAATCCTATACACTAAACCCTAAACTCTAAACCCTATACCCTAAGCTATAAAATCTAAACTTATAATCTTAAACCCTTAGCCCTAAACCTACAACCCTAAACACTAAACCCTAAAATACCATAAACCTTAAGCCCTCAACCCTAAACCTTAAACCCTAACCCCTAAATCATAAATCCTAAAACCTACAACCCTAAATCCTAAACCCTAAAACCTAAATCATAAACCCTAAACTAACCTAAACCCTAAAAACCTAAAACCTAAACCTAAACTAAATAAAACCAAAAAATAAAATAAACCCTAAACCCTAAACCTAAATATAATAAAAAAATAAAATAAAATAAAAACCTAAACTAAAACTTAAATGAAAACATATAAATAAAATAAATTAAATTAATAAAAATAAACTAAAATAAAATCAATAAAAATCTAAACTAAAATAAATTATAAAATAAACCTAAGAATAAAAAACCTAAATAAAATAAAACTAAACATATAATAAAAAATAAACCTAAATTAAAATAAAATAAAAAACTAATCAAAAATATAAACCTTCAAAATAAACCTAAAAAAAATTAAAAATAAAATCTAAACCCTAAACTAAAAAAAACTAAACCTACAATAAAAATAAAATAAACCTTAAATTAACTAAAATAAGTAAAACCTAAACCAAAACTTAAAATATACTAAACCTAAACCTAAACCTACACCTAAACTAAATAAGATAAATTAAACTAAAAATCAACTAAACTTGTACATAAACCTAAACAAAAAAATAAAACCTAAAAAATAAACCTAAAGTAAAAACCTTAAACCTAAACCTAAAAATAATAAAAAAAATGGAAACCTAAACCTAAAAAAAAAATATAACCTAAACCTTAAAAATAAAATAAAAATAAACTAAAATAAAATAAATAAACCTAATATAAATACACTAAATCGAATAAAAATAAAAATAAACCAAAATAAAAATAAAAATAAAATAAACTAAAATAAATAAAAATAAACTAATAAACCCAAACTATCGACTTACTTAATTTAAGAAAAAAATCAATATAAAAAACCCCCTAAACCCAAAATCATAAATTGTAAACCCTAAAAGCCCTAAACCTTAAATCCTAAACCCTAAACTCTAAACCGTAAACCTAAATCGCTAGACACTCAACCCTAAACCTACAACCCTAAGCACTAAACTCTAAACAAAAATAATAAACTTAAACCCTAACTAAACCCTAAATCCTAAACCTAACCCTAAACTTTAAACTATTAACCCTAAACTAACCTAAACCTAAATCCTAATCTACTAAATGTTAAACCTTAAACTAAAATGCTAAAACCTAAACCCTAAACTATAAACCTAAAACTTAAACCTAAACCTAAACTATAAACCTAAACCTAAACCTAAACTAAACCTTAAACCTAACCCTAAACAACTCCTAAACCTAAAAAAACCCTAAACCTAAACTTAAACCCTAAAGTTTTAAAACCCTAAACTAAACCCTAAAACTCTAAACTCTAAACCTCATCCTTGCTAACCCTAAACCATAAACCTTAAATCCTAAACATTAAACCTTAATCCCTAAACCCTCAACCCTATACCCTAACTCTAAATGCTAAACCCTAAAACCCTAAATCTGAAAACCCAAATTCCTAAACCATAAACCTTGAATCGTAAACCCTAAAATGTAATCCCTAAACCCTAATCATAAAACATAAATAATAAACATAAACTTATAATAACTAAATAAATAAATAATAAACCTAAACCCTAAAAGCTAATAAAAATAAACTAAAACCTAAACACTAAGAATGGGAAGAACCTTGATGGTGAAACATCACCATCAATGAGGCAATCTAGATATGTTGGAGGCTAAATGCGTTATCGAGTGGTGGTGGGAGATCCAAGGTGCTAGTGGACCAGGTGGAAAATGAGCAAGAGGTTAAACCATGGTGGTGAAGGGAGAGATAGACATGATGGCGAATCCCGCTACTCGAGAGGTGCGGGTGGTTCTAATGGGAACTAGAAAAATTAAAGAATAGCCAATATGATCTACTGCTTATGGAACTATGACTTTACAGTAGAGACAGTTCTAGTTATCTAGAGATTTTTATTTGTACTATGTTTGCTAATTTTTATCTAAGTCATCGCTTATGTCTTAGAAAACTTGGTGTGCTACTTGGTTTATGAAATACAATTGAAGAAATGTTGAATTTGAATTTATTCTATTTTAAAAATAAATCCTAAACCCTAAACCTTAAACCCTAAACCCTAAACCCTAAAAACCCTAAACCCTAAACGCTAAACTTTAAAACTTAAATAAAAAAAATTAAAAATAAACCCTCCTTCAACCCTAAATCCAAAAACCTACAACCCTAAACCCTAAACCCTAAACCCTGAACCCAAAACCTAAAACCTAAACTTAAACTAAATAAAACCTAAAAATTAAATATATTAAAAAACCTAAACTTAAGAAAAATAAAAATAATAAAATAAAAACCAAAACTAAAAAAATCTAAACCTAAACCTAAACCTAAGCCTAAACTAAAATGTAAAAATAAAATAAAAGAAAAATTAAAAACTAAACTAAAATAAAATAAACCAAAAAAATAAAAAATAAAAATGAAATAAAAATTAAACCTAAAATAAAAATAAAATAAACTTAAAAAAATAAATTAAAAATCAAAACATAAATTTAAAAATAAAAAATAAAATCTAAAAAATAAAATAAAATAAAACTAAAATAAAAAAAATAAACCTAAACCTAAAAAAATAAACAAAAATACATAAACCTAAAATAAATAAACTAAACAAAATAAAATTAAAATAAACCTAAATAAAATAAAATAAAATAAAATAAAATAAATAAAAAATAAACTAATTAAACTAAATAAACCTAAACCTATCAATTTACTTAATTCACAAAAATAAATCAAAAAATAAAAAATAAATAAAAAAAGAAAAATCCTTAAACCCTAAACCCTAAACCTTAAAAACCATGAACCCTAAATCCTAAATCTTAAAATAAAACCCTAAACCTAAATAAAACTAAACCTAAATCTAAAACTAAAACCTAAACTCTAAACCCTAAACCTTAAACACTAAATGCTAAAACCTAACCTAAACTCAACCCTAAAACCCTAAAACCCTAAACCCTAAACTCTGAACCCAAACCCTAAACCCTAAACTATAAACCCTAAACCCTAAAATCTAAAACTAAATAGTAAACCTTGAACCCTAAAACCCTAAATCCTAAACCCTAATTTAACCCTAAACCTTACACTAACCCTAAACCTTAAATCTTAAACCTAAAAAACCTAAACCTAAGCTAACCTAAACCATAAACCTAAACCCTAACCTAAACCTAACTAAACTAATTCCTAATCATTGTTTGATTTCTCTCCCAATATGCAAATCCATTACATCAATTCCTTTTGTTATGGGTGCTTTATTTCAAATTTATTAGCATCGACTACGAAAGCTCATCCTTCAATGGCTAGAATCCTTATTGAATAGGACATTACCAAGAAACACCCCAAAGAAATGTAGTTGGGATCTAAAAATTATGGTTACATGCAAAGATTTAAATTTGAAAATTTCCATGTCTTTTGTTCTCACTATAAAATCCATAGGCACGATAATTTTGAATGTTTCATTCTTCATCCTCACCTTAAAAAGAAAATCCCTATTAAGGAAACTTATGTTCCTAACCCTAAAATTAATTATGTATAAAAAAACTACTTTGGAAAAAAGGTTTCTTTGAATGTTTCAAATAAGGCTAATTTACCTTTTACTTCTTCTAAGCAATTAAAGGCTTCTAATGTGAACAATAATAGCTTTTATAAACTTTTGAATGAGGATTTTCCTCTAATTCAACTTGCATCCTACTAGCTTTGATATATAAATGAAGCTTTAATGGAGAACAAAAATGAATAATTTAATACTATGCATCATTCTATTTCAATGGTGAATATGGATTTAATTCTCATGATAATTAGGTTGATAAACTGATTCCATATTCCAAATTTAATGATTTAGCTTCTCAAAAGATTTGCTTTTATCTAATAATTTGGTTAAAGATGAGGAAGGTTTTGGTGTTCCCACTTGCCTTCTTAATAAATCAGTTTCCGCTCCCTCCCTTATTATTCCTGATGCTCATTTATTTTTAAAAAATTCTAGTGTCTTAGAAGAAAGAGAATTCACTTCTCATCAGTAGATTTCTCCTAAATCTATGATTAGTGTTGCTAAATCTTTCTGATGATAATGGGCAAAGAAAATGGCTTCCAAACTTTATATTCAAAGAGAAAAAATGTTAAAAATTTCTTCCCAAATTGCTAAGAAACACTAAAGTTGTTCCCTCTTCTCTTCTCTCAATTAACTTTACTACCCTCCTTTCTTTCTTTTATGTTTAATTTTTAATTTCAATGTAGGGATTGATACCCTCTATTTGTAACCATAATATAAATAATTATCATATCCATAATATTTGCTTACTTATTATTCTTGAGCCACTTATTCATGCTAATAAAATTAACTGTGTTGCTAAAATGATCGATTTCAATAAACTTTTATGTAATGTTAGTAATAAGATTTGGTGTTTTGATAACTTTATAGACATTTCTATTCTTGATGATTTTCATGTTGTCAATGCTCAAATCTCTTACGATGGTTATTATGTTTTGGCCTCTTCTGTTTATGCATCTTGTAATAGATCTGGTAGAAATATTCTTTGGGATAACTTGACTAATTTTTCCACCTCTATCACTAAACCTTGGTTTTTTGGTGATGATTGCAACATTATTTTGTTCTCTTTTGAATGAAGTGGTGGTTTCTCTGCTAATATTCATTCCATGGAAGAATTTTCCAAGATCATCCTTGATTGAAATTTTAATAATATTGGTTTTAAGAGTTCTAATTTTACTTGGCAAAACTCTAGACTTTGGCAAAGGTTGGACCAGATTCTTTTTAATACTTGTTGTATTAAACTTCTATAGATCATTTAAGTAGAACCTTGTCATCATGCTCTCCTTAGTTTCTATTAAAAATAATTCTAATAGACTAAATAATTTCTCCATTTACATTTCTAATATCTGATTCAACATATTATGGACCTCACTTTAAAGCAAGTTCTCAACCCCTCTTCTTAGACCAAGATCTACATTAATACTTCCTAGTCATAAGGCACTTCTAGTGATTAAACACTTAACCCAAACCTAGAGACTTAGAAAGGTTAATCAATTAGGCTATGCCTATTAAGGAGACTCACCTACTCTATAGCTAAATTCACCTTATATCAAACCAAATCTCAAATTCAATAAATATAAAACCAAATTCAAATCCAAATCAAATGATTGAAGCTCATGATTGAATCTAAAATCACAATGAAAGATAGAGAGAGAGAGAGAGAGAGAGATTAAACTAGTTCTAAACATCAAACAAAATTTATTCAGAATTAAATCAAAATAAAACTTAAAAATAAATGTTATATATAATATGTTAACCATTAAATAAAAATAATTAATTTATCAAATTATGAATTCATATTATCAATAATTATTAATCATAATTAAAATTATCTTATTTTATACACAACTTATAAATTTCCATTCAATTATTTACTAAAGTTTTTAAAATTATGTAAAACTTTTAAAATTATTTTTTTAAAAAAATCATGTTTCACCAAATTTTAAAAAAATATGAAAAAGAAAAAAACTATTAAATGACTTACAACAACAACAACAACAAAAGTTAATCACTAACTACATGAATCCTTCCCTCCATTGTGTCCTATTATCACAAATATTTAAATAAAGTATACTAAGATCATTTATACATCTTAACCAAGTCTTTAGTCTACTCTACCTTTATTAACATAAGGCAAATCTAATGCATCTACTCTCCTAGTCGGTTCATCAAATAGCCGACGCTTTAACTCCAAACCATCTAAACTCTCCTAATCTTATCTACGAGCTACTAACTTTTCCAATATACCATTTTGCATTCTATCTCTATAAAGCCACTCATCCACCTAAGCATCCTCATCTATGTAACACTTAACTTAGCCTTATGCTTTTTATTGGCCAACATTCTGCACCATAAGTCATTGATCTTATCACCATCTTATAAAATTTTCCTTAAGTTCAAGTGGAACTTTTCTATCGAGCACAAAATAAGCATTCCTCCACTTCAACCATCCAACTTGAATTCTACTAATAACATCTCCATCTATTTCACCATCATTTTGAACAATCCTAAATATCTAAATGCTCATTCTTATTAATGACTTTCACCTAATGTCACAACACTACTAGAACTTCTAGAACTAAAAATTACACTCATATATTTAGTTTAAGATCTACTTAAATGAAAACTTGACTCTAGAGTTGACCTCCATAATTCAAGTTTCTTCACTCTCTAGTCTTATCAACAAGAAGAATGTCATTAGCAAAAAAGCAAACACCATGGAACATGATCTTATAAATGCCTAGTAAGAACATCATAAATAAAGTAAAAGATAAGGGCTTAAAGTCGATCCTTGATGTAATCCAACCTAAAATAGAAAATATTCTCAAAATCTTCCTTGTGTTTGGACACAAGTAATAGCTCAGTATACATATCCTTAATGACTTGAATATAACAAATATTAACTCCTTTCTGCTCTAGAACCTCCAAAGAACATCTCTTGAAACTTTATCATAAGCTTTCTATATTAATATCATAAACCTCCTTACTTATGCTTCTCCATCAAATCCCTTAACAAATGTATAACATCCATAGTAGATCTACCGCATGAAACCAAAACCAAGAGAAACTTCTCTATCACATCATAACATATGCTCAATTACTTTCTCCCATAATTTTAATAATTAACTTAATCTTCTATAATTTGCACACTTGTGCATCACCTTTATTCTTAAATATAAACCAACAAACTCTTTCTCCACTAATTTAAATCTTTAGTCTTTAAAATGACATTAACAAGATTTGTAAGCCAAGAAATTCTTGATCCTAGACATTTCCACACTTCTATTGGAATATTATCGTCCTATTTTCCACATTTCATTTTAAATCTTCATTAACTTCGATTTACTAATGATGATAAAAATGAAATTCTTTATTTTGTTTATATTAGGTTGCTAAAATCAATCGCATTTCTGATCCTTCATTGGAAAGTTTATCAAAATACCTCATCCACCTTTTCAATATCCTTTTCCAAAAAAGCATTTTATTATTTTCATCCTTAATGCACCTCTAACTATGTCTTTACTTCTCCTATCTCCTACATCTTCACCTTCTTTGGTATCAAATCTATTGTATAAATCACTAAAGCTAAATTTTGCATCATATATTGCTTTCTTAGAATCTCTAAAAATAATTTATATCTTTCCCAATTCTCCTAGTTTTACATCTAAACCAAGTTTTATAACAATACTATTTTTTTTATCTTTTCTTGCACACTCGACTCCACCACCAACTATTCTTATTAAAAGAAGCTTTTCCTTTTGATTCTCCAAGCACATCTTTAGCCACTTGCTTAATTTCACTTACTATTTTTTCCCACATAATGATAGCTTCCTCATTAACATCCCAAATTATAATCTCTTGTAGCTTGCTCAACTTGCTTAATTAAATGACCTACACCTTGCTAATTTATGTGATCATGATAACACATAAAAAATTCCAAAAAATAAATAAAAGAGGGAATGTAAGTTGAGCATGTGGACAAAGTTGTCTCTCTCTCTCTCTCTCTCTAACTTGTAGAAAATGACACTAAAAAAAATGAGGCCCCATCTTTTTTCTCATCTCCCTTCAAGAAGAGAAGCTGAAGCCCTCTCATTCCTACTTCACTTAAGAGTAGCTCTCCCATCCCAACCGACCCTAAGAAAATAAAAAATAAAAAATCTCTATGAGCACCTCTCCTCCGCTAGATGCAAAGCCAAAATCAAACTCTCCCTCACATCCATCTCTTCCTCTCAACCAAGTGAAGCTTAGCCAACCTAAGTAGTATCCACACCTCCTTCTTCCTCCAGTAGGTGACCTCTCTTCCCTCACTTTCTCCAAAATTGAGACACAAGCATGTATAAAATATCATCGAGACTTCCTGATCCCAACTATCCCCATAAATCTAAAACCTAAAAAAAGAACATACATCCCATGAATTTTCTATTGATTGATTGAACCATGCCACCACATGGCCTAGCTACCAGTGAACTCTCCTCTATGCCTCCATCCTCTTTCATAGACCACTACTTTAGCCCCATGTGCTCTCCGCTTCATCACTTGTCCCATTGCATGAATCAAAAGATCCCCTGAAGGTCCATGGTTCTTATTCAAATAAGAAACAATCCCTACCTAAATTTTCAAGGCCATTAATTTTGTCATCCATGAGCCCACTATTGAGGTCTCAATAAGATCATTCAAGAAGATCCAAAGATCATAGATGACATGATTACCATGTAAAGGCCAATCAACCTCGTTCTCCATATATTGGTATTCCTTTGAAATTGATAGTGAACATAATAGGTGCAAGTATTGATGCTGAATATGTCGATTTAATTGCTAAAGCCATCCTCAATGATTTATACCTAAATCAAAGGCACTATAAAAACTAGTGTTCTTTAATGATCCATAAATAGCTTAGGCTTTTAAACCTATTATTCTCAATGCCCTAAGACATCATACATATATAATCTAGGTGAATATTAGTATTCTTGAAGAAATAAATGAATACATTAGCTACGCTCCTAAGATTGAAATTGATGCACAAGATCACTTTTGATCTAATAATTAATCTAAAGCTAAGAAGGGAAGCAAAACTTGCTTTATTCTTTGAAATATGTTTGAGCATTGATGGATTTAGAGCTAAAGTGGCATCTACAAGTGAAGGTGGCAAGTCATGATCATTTTAAGCTATCAATGCTTCGGATGGATGGCTCTATTACATGAGTTTGATCATCTAATGGGACTATATATCGATAAGATTGTTCTAGAACATTCAAAAAAAGTCAAGAATCTAGATTTGTGTATTCCAAATGCCTAAAGCTAAGTGTCTATGAGAAAGTGAGGAGGAAGGAAATAATAGAGAAAATAAAAGAATGATATAAGTATTGATCCAACCTAACAAGCACCTCAATATTTTATTTCTTCCAAATGAAGCCATTCTTGGTCAAAATCCACCATACATTAGATGATATATAATTCTAAAAGCCTTAGGGATCTCATGTTTGATGTGTTGAATGCCATTTGGATCCAACCTAGCTCATGCACTTTACTTTTCCTTTCAAAGAGTTTAAAGACAAAAGTAAGACTATTCATTTTATGTGTTTGAAGTGAATTATTTTGATTACAATAGCTTAGTGCTTTGATTGCACTATCAAGCAATGATTAACTAAAATTTGATCTTTGATCAAATGATCACAATTAATCCAATATTTTATTTATTATTAAATTTAATCGATCTAAAATGGAGTTAATCCTAATAAAAAAAAGAAAGAAATAATATGTGATCAAACAAATTCCAAAAAATGTACAAATTAAATCATAAAATTTAAGTAAAACATTGTATAACAAAAAATTAACTAAACCAATAACAATATAAATATTATAATCAAATATAAAAGTTGTTTACACAATTTATTAATGTCAATTATGAAAATCAATTTAACCCCTAATTATTATATTGATCGTAAAGTCAAAGAAAATTTAGTTATGAGACATATCCTAATTATAAATTAATTTAACTATTAATTACAATTGACTAAGCTTTATTTGATTAGTTATTTAAAATATTGAGCAAAATGATTACTTCTTTCTAATTGTTCCTATAATTTATTCCATTAAAGATTGGATTTATGAAATATGATTGGGACCTTTTCCCAACCCATTCCTTAAATCCATTTCATTTAGAGGATATTAATCAATTTGGCAAATTAAGTAAGAGAAATTGATTAATTAATTATTTTGAAAAGGGTAGTATAGGCAAAAATGAAAACATAAATGGTGGAGGGAGAGATCCATTTGATGGTGGATCCCGCTACCGAAATGTTTGATGGGAACTAGAGAAATTGAAGAATAGCCAATCCAATCTGCTGCTTATGGAACTGTGTATTTATAGTAGAGACATTTCTAGTTATCTAAGATTTTTGATTTGCCCTATGCATTCTCATTTTTTATCTATATTGTCACTTTTGTCTTAGAAAATTAGGTGTGTTATTTGGTTGATGAAATCGAAAAGAAGAGATGTTGAATCTGAATATTTTTTTTTGTTAAGAAAAAAACCTTAAACTTCAAACCTTAAAGTCTAAACCCTAAACCCTAAACAAAAACTTAAACCCTAAACCCTAAACCCTAAAAACCTTAAACCCTAAATACTAAACCGTAAGCCATAAACCCAAAACTGTAAAACCCTAAACCATAAACCCTAAACTTTAAACCATAAAACCTAAACCAAAATAAATAAAATAAAAACTTAGCCCCTAAACCCTAAACTAACCCACCCAAACCCTAAACCCTAAACCCTAAACCCTAAAACCCTAAATCATAATCCCTAAACCCTAAAACCCTAAACCGTAAACCTTAAACCCTAAATCCTAAAACTTACAACCTTAAACCTTAAACTTTAAACTCCAAACCCTAAACCATAAACCCTAAACTAACCCTAAACCCTAACAACCTAAAAACCTTAATCTAAACTAAATAAAACCTAACTAAAAACCTTAACCTAAACTAATAAAAAAATAAAATAAATAAATAAAAACTTAAACCTAAATAAAATAATAAAATAAAATGAAATCCTATACTAAAACCTAAACCAAAAAATAAAATAAAATAAAATAAGAAATAAAAATAAAACTAAAATAAAATAAATAAAAACCTAAATTAAACTAAAAAAATTAAAATAAACCAAAAAATAAAACACCTAAATAAAATAAAATCTAAACCAAAAATAATATAAAATAAACCAAAAAAATAAAATAAATACCTAAACCTAAACTTAAAAATAAGAAATAAATCCTAAACTAAAAAAATAAAATAAAAATAAAACTAAAGTAAAAAAAATAAACCTGAACATAAACCTAAACTTAAAAAATAAACTAAAATAAAAAACCTAAACTAAAATACATAATCCTAAATTGAACAAAACTAAAGTAGATAAAAAATAAAAATAAACCTAAATAAAAATAAAAAATAAAAAAAACTTAAATAAATAAAAAATAAACTAAATAAACCTAAACCTACCAGTTTACTTAATTTCAAAAATAAAACCCTAAATCTTAAAAACCTTAAACCCTAAATCTTAAACGCTAAACCCTAAACCCTAAACCCTAAACCTACAACCCTAAACACTAAACCTACAACCTACAACCCTAAACCCTAAACCCTAAACCCTAAACCCTAAAACCATAAAATTAAACATACCTAAAATAAATAATAAACTCAAAAAGCCCTAAACCCTAAACCCTAAACTAACCCTAAAACCCTAAACCCTAAAACTAAAACCTAACCCTAAAGCCTAAACACTAAATAACCTAAAATGCTAAACCCTAACCCTAAACCCTAAACCCTAATCAAGCCCAAACCCAAAATAAAACCCTAAACAAAACCTAATCATAAAGTAAAAGAAAATAAAAAATAAACCTAAGCATGAATAAAACCTTGATAAAGTAACATCAAATTAATTAGATCTTGTGATATAAAAAGGCAAATATATCATAGTGGTGGTGTGATCTAGGTGTAGATGGATATGGATGTGGTGTTAGCAAGTGATTATAAGGATAGGTTAAATCATGGTGGTGGCGAGGAGAGTTCATTTGATGGTGGATCCAAATTAGTTCTCAAACTGAGAAACTAAAGAAACCAATATGTTATGGAATTGTTCCTATACATTTCTATCTAGGTTTTAATTTGATCTATGCATGCTCATTTTTCTATATTGTCACTATCATATAACTTGGTGTGTTACTTGGTTGATGAAATCGAAAAGAAGAAATGTTGAATCAGAATTTTTTTTTATTAAGAAAAAATCATAAACCCTAAACCTTAAATCCTAAACCCTAAACCCTAAACCCTAAACCCTAAACCCTAAAAACCCTAAACCCTAAACACTAAACCCTAAACTATAAAACCCTAAACCATAAACCCTACACTCCAAACCATAAAACCTAAACATAAATAAATAAAATAAAAACCTAAACTAAATCCTAAACCCTAAACTCTAAACTAACCTAAAACCCAAAACACAAAAAATAAAACCCCCAACCCCCCTGTCACCCTAAACCATAAACCCAAACCCTAAATCCTAAACCCTAAAAACCCTAAAACCTTAAATCCTAAACCCTAAACCCTAAAACCCTAAATTGCAAACCTTAAACCCAAAATCCTAAAACCTGCAACCCTAAACCCAATACCCTAAACTCTAAACCCTAAACCCAAAATTAACCCATAAAACTTAAACACTAAACCAAAAAAACTCAAAAACCTAAACTAAATAAAACATAAAAAAATTAAATAAAAAAAAACTTAAACCTAAATAAAATAATAAAATAAAATAAAATAAAAAACTATATTAAAACCTAAACCTAAACCTAAACCTAAAAATAAAAAAAACAAAAATAATAAATATAAACTAAACCAAAATAAAATAAATAAAGACCTAAATTGTACTAAAAAAATTAAAATAAACCTAAAAATAGAAAACCTAAATAAAATAAAAACTAAACCTAAAATAAAAATATAATAAACCTAAAAAAATAAAATAAAAACCTAAGCCTAAACCTAAAAATAAAAAATAAAACCTACACCTAAAATATAAAATAAAAATAAAACTAAACTAAAAAATAAACCTAAACCTAAACCTAAAAAATAAACTAAAATAAAAACCTAAACTAAAATAAATAAACCTAAAACAAATAAACTAAACTTAATAAAAATAAGAATAAAAATAAACTTAAAAAATTAAAAAAAAAACCAAAATAAATAAAAATATATACTAAATAAACTAAACCTACTGTTTACTTAATTTCTTTAAAACAACCCTAAATCAAAACCTAAACCCTAACCTAAACCCTAAACTCTAAACCTAAACTGACAAACATAAATACTAACCCTAAACCTAAAATCCTAAAACCCTAAGCCTAAACCTAAATAAACCTAACCATAAACCCTAAACACTAAAACTTAAACCTAAATAAAATAAAACCCTAAACCCTAAACTAAAACTAAATAAAACCTAACCCTAAACCCTAAATCATAAAACCTAAACCCTAAACCATAAACTAAACCCCAAACCCTAAATAAACCCTAAAACCTAAAACCTAAAACCTAAATCTAAACTGATAAAACCTAAAAAATAAAATAAATAAATAAACATAAACCTAATAAAATAAAAAATAAAATAAATAAAAAAATAAATAAAATAAAATAAAACTAAAACCAAAAACCTAAACTAAAATCTAAATAACCTAAACTAAAATGAAAATAAAATAATAAATAAAAAACTAAACTAAACTAAAATAAATAAAAACCTAAACTAAACTAAAAAAATATATAACCTAAACAAAATAAAAGCTAAACCTAAAATGAAAATAAAATAAACCTAAACCTAAATTAAAATAAAATAAATCAAAATAAATAAAACCTAAACCTAATCTTAAAATAAACTAAACCTAAACATTAAACTAAATAAAATAAAATAAACTAAAAATAAACCTAAACCAAAATTAAAAAATAAAACCTAAAAATAAACCTAAAATAGAAATCTAAAACCTACACCTAAAAAAATAAAATAAAAACCTAAACCTAAACATAAAAATAAAAAATAAAACCTAAACCTAAAAAATAAAATAAAAATAAAACTAAACTAAAAAAATAAAATACATTAACTTAATTCCTCTATAATTTGGACACTCTTGTGCATCACCAATTCTTAAATATTAACCAAAACTCTTCTCCACATCTAAACTTTTAGTCTAAAATAACATTAAAAACCTAATCTCCTAAACATTTACACTTATTAATAACTTCCTAAACCTTAAACCCTACCCTAAACCTAAACCCTAAAACTAAAAACCCTAAACCTTAAACCACCCTAAACCCTAAACCTAAACTTAAACCAACCTAAAAAACTAAACTAACCCTAAACCCTAAAAACCCTAAACCCTAAAGCTTAAACACTAAATCCTAAGCCCTAAACCCTAAGTCCTAACCCTAAATCTTAAACTTTAAAACCCAAAACCCTAAAACCCTAAACCCTAAAACTTAAACCCTAAACCCTAATAACCTAAAAACCTAAATCTAAACTAAATAAAATAAATAAATAAAAACCTAAACTAAATAAGATAAAAAGATAAAATATAATAAAACCTAAACCTAAAAGTAAAAAATAAAATTAACTAATAATAAATTAAAATAAAATAAATAAAACCTAAACTAGAAAAAAAACAAACCTAAGAATAAAATACTTAAAAAAACTAAATGTAAAATAAAAATAAAATAAACTAAAAATAAAATAAAAGTAAAACTAAACAAAAAGCTAAACTTAAAAAATAAACCTTAAAATAAAACCTAAAAATTAATTAGAAAAATAAAATCTAAACCCTAAATTATAAAAATAAAACTTAAAATTAAAGGAAAAACAATAAACAAAATAAAATAAGCCTAAATCTAAATAAAAATAATTAAATAAAATAAATGAAACCTAAACCTAAACCTAAAATAAACTGAACCTAAACCTAAACCTAAACTAAATAAAATAAAATAAACTAAAAATAAACCTAAACCTAACAATATACAAAAAATAAAAACCTAAAACCTAAACCTAAAAAATAAAATAAATACCTAAACCTAAACATAATAATAATAAATAAAACCTAAACCTCAACATAAAAAATAAACTAAAATAAAAAACATATACTAAAATACATAAACCTAAAATAAATAAATATAAATAAATATAAATAAAAAATAAGCCAAAATTAAAATAAAAAAATAAACTAAAATAAATAAATAATAAACTAAATAGGCTAAAACCTACTAATTTACTTAATTTAAGAAAAAAAGCCCTAAACCTTAAATCATAAATCCTTAACACTAAACCTACAACCCTAACCCCTAAACCCTAAACCCTAATCCCTAAAAAACCCTAAACCATAAATCCTAACCCAAAATCCTAAACCATAAACCCTAAACCCTAAACGCATAGGCCTTAAAACCCTAAACTATTAATCCTAAACATTATACCCTAAATCCTAAACCCCAAACCCTAAACCTAAACCTAAAGTAACTAAATAAATTAAAAAATAAACCTAAACCTTAAAACCTAATAAACCTAAACCTAAACTCAAAGAATGGGCTAACCTTGAGGAGACATCATCCAACCAGTCAATTTGGAACTGTGGAGGAGAGAAGGTGAGTAATTATCGAAGGGTGAGGGGGGATCAGAGGAGGATTTGGAGGAGGGAGCAAGTGGTTATGGGAGACGATGGTTTCAATAGTGATGGTGGCGGATGAAGAAATCGGGGATACGATGGTGGATCCCGCTTCTTGAGAGGCTAAAGTGGTTCTGATGGGAACTAGAGAAACTAAAGAATAACCACCTGACTTCAAATGTGTCTTTATAATAGAGATGGTTTTAGTTATCAAGGGATTTTAATTTTCTCTATGGGTGTGTTGTCGTTTGTGTCTTAGAAACCTTGGTGTGTTGATGAAATCAAAAAGAAGAAAAGTTGAATATGAATTTGTTCTCTATTAAAAAAAGAAATACCAAAATCCCTAAACCCTAAATTAAAACCTAAAACCTAAACCTTAAATCTTAAACCCAAAACCCTAAACCCTAAATCCTAAAAGCTAAACCCTAAACCATAGACCCTAAACCCTAAACCAAAAACCCTAAACCCTAAACACTAAACCCTAAACCTAAACCATAAACCCTAAACCTTAAATCCCAAACCCTAAACCCCAAAAAGCTAAAAACCTAAGCCTAAACTAAATAAAACTTATAAATAAAATAAATAAATAAACCTAAACCAAAATGAAATAAAAAGATAAAATAAAATAAAAACTTAAACTAAAACCTAAATATAGCCATAAAAAAGATAAACCTAAACATAAAATAAATAAATAAAAACCTAAAATAAAATAAAAACTAAATAGAAACCTAAACAAAAAAGTAAATCAAAAAAGTAAACCTTAAAAAAAACTAAATCTAAACTTAAACCCTAAACCCTAAAAACCCGAAACCTAAAATCCTAAACCCTTGACTCTAAACACTAAACCCAAAACCTTAAATAGTAAACCTTAATCCCAAAACTATCCCTAAACAATAAAACCTAAAGCACCCTAAACATTAAACCCCAAACCCTAATCCCTACAATTCTAAATCCTAAACTCTAAACCATAAACCCTAAACCATAAACCCTAAATTGTAAACCCTAAACCCTAAACCCTAAATAGCCCTAAATCCTAAAACCCTAAATCCTAAACCCTAAACCTTGAAACCCTAAACCTTAAACCCTAAACCCTAAACCCTAAACCCTAAACCACCCCTAAACCCTAAAAATTCTAAACCCTAAAGCTTAAACAATAAACCCTAAAACATAAAACCTAAACCCTAACACTAAACCCTAAACCCTGAAAGCATAAACCCTACAACCCTAAACCTAAGATGTTAAACCTAAGCCTAAAGTAACTAAATAAATTAAAAAATAAACCTAAACCCTAAAATTTAATAAACCTAGACCTAAACTTAAACCTTAAGAATGGACATAACCTTGATGACATGAATATCACAATCAACCAGGCTCAATCTAGATATATACATATAAGTAAGGCATTATCAAAGTGGTGGTGGGGATCTAAAGGTGATGGATATGGACATGGAGGTGAGTAGTGGTAGAGGAGAGTGGTTACATTCATGGTGGTGGCGGAGGGAGAGATCAGGGATATGATGGTGTATTCTGCTACTCGAGAGGCCAAGTTGGCTCTCATGGGCACTATAGAAGCTGATGAATGGCAGATCTAATTTGTTACTTATAGAATTGTGTCTTTATAGTAGAGACTATTCTAGTTATCTAGGGTTTTTGATTTGCTCTATGTGTGCTCATTTTTTATCTATGTTGTTGCTTGTGTCTTAGAAAACTTGATGTGTTACTTGGTTGATGAAATCAAAAAGAAGAATTATTGAATATGAATTTATTCTCTATTAAAAAAAATAAATACTTTAAACCCTAATCTAAATCCTAAACCCTAAACCTAAAACCTAAACCCTAATCCCAAAACCCTAAATAATAAAAACCTTAATCAGAAACTAAACCCTAAACCCTAAAACCCTGAACCTTAAACCCTAAACCCTAAACCCTAAACTATAAACCCTAAACCAATATTAAAAATTAAAGTGAAACCCACCCTTGAGCTCTCCTCGTTCTAGAAATTTTCCTTTTGCTCATTTTGGGTTTTTGGATGCTGCTTGATGGCTAGTTTGAGTGATTTTCACTGGATCCCTTCTGGAATTGATAGCTGCTGGCTAATTTCATGTCTTTCTTGGAGTGACATCATGGCTTAGCATCTTCTTTAATGATTCTTGGGGAAAACTAAAGGTCCTATGGATCCTGTTAAGGCATCATCTACCCAAGCTTCGGCTACTTTGAAATCATTCAGAGACATTCTCAATGGTAAGGATGGCTATTCAGGTGAGTCCCTGGAACATATTTTGACTTCTTTTTTATGCATGCTTGCAATTATTTGTACTGATCTAGTTGTGGAAAATCTTGCCAAGCTATTTGAATTCACCTTAGTTGGAAAGTTTACTTTTCATAGGCATAGTCTGGAAAACATTTGCTCTTTCTTTCATAATCTGAAACTTTCACATGATTTTATGATTGGTTTAATTGATCCTCGCCACATTTTGATTCAGTTGATAAATGATTTGGATTACTTTTTTATCTTCTCTCATTGTTCTTATTTTGTTTTCAATTGTTAAATGAGGTTACTGAAATGGTCTCCACTATTTGATATTAAAAAAGAATCCCCAATTATTCAACTTTGGATTTCTCTCCCAAATATGCGAATTCATTTCCATAACCAAGAATTCCTTTACTGTTTTTATTTGGTTGGCCATTATTGATCAAAACAAAATCTCCTTCAATGGCTAAAATCCTTAGTTGGACATTACCAAGAAACACCCAAAAAAATCTAGTTGGGATCTAAAATTATGGTTATATGCAAAGAATTGAATTTGAAAATTTCTATCTTTATTCTCACCGCAAAATCCATGGGCATGATAATTAATGTTTCATTCTTCATCCTCACCTAAAAAAAGAAAATCCCTATTAAGTAAACTTCTATTCTAACCCTAGTCACCACTATTAAATATCAAAAAACTACTTAGTAAAAACAAAGATTCTTTGAATGTTCCTAATTTACCTTTTATTTCTTTTGAGCAATTGAAGGCTTCTAATGTGAACAATAGCTTTTCTAAACTTTAAATGAGGATTTTGTTTCCTTTAATTCGATCCTTGCAACCTTGCTGGCTTTGATAGATGAAAATGAAGCTTTAATGGAGAACATAAATGAGGAATTTAATATAATGCATCATTCTAATTCAATGAAGAATCTTTTAATACCTCATGATAATTAGGTTGATAAATTTGATTCCATATTTCAAATTCAATGATTTAACTTCTCAAAAGATTTGTTTTTATCTAATAATTTGGCTAATGATGAACAAGGGTTTGGTGTTCCCACTTGCCTTCTTAATAAATCAGATTTTTCTCCATCCCTTGCTATTCTCAAAGCTCATATATCTTTAATAAATTCTAGTGTCTTAGATGAAGGAGAATTCACTTCTCATCAATAGATTTCTCCAAAATTTGTGAATAATGTTGCTAATCATTTTTGGATGATGATTCAAAGGGAAAAGAAAATGGCTTCCAAACTTTCTATTCAAAAAAGAAAAAAAATGTTAAAAAGTTTTCTGTCAAATTGCCAAGAAACACTAGAACCGCTCCTCTCTCTCTCTCTCTCAAGTAACTTTTACTCCCCTTTTCTTTTCTTTATGTTTAATTTTTAGTTTGGAATGTTAGAGGGATTGGTACCTCTATTCATAATATTAGAAATTTTGTTGTATTCATAATATTTCTTTACATATTATTCTTGAGCTGCTTATTCATGCTAATAAAATTAACCATGTTGCTAGAATGATCAATTTCAATAATTTTTTCTCTAATGTTAGTAATAAGATTTGTTGTTTTTGAAATAACTTTGTAGGAATTTCTATTCTTGATAATTTTTATCAAGTTATCAATGCTCAAATCTCTTGTGTTATTTTGTTTTGGGCTCTTTTGTTTACGCATCTTGTAATAGATCGAGTAGAAATCATCTTTGGGATAACATGAATAATTTTGCCACCTCTATCAATAAACTTTGGTTTGTTGGTTATGATTTCAACACTATTTTGTTCTCTTCTAAATGAAGTGGTGGTTGCTCTCCTAATATTCATTCCATGGAAGAATTTAACAATATAATTTTGAATGTAATTTGATTAATATTGGTTTTAAGGGTTCTAATTATACTTGGCAAAACTCTAGACTTTGGCAAAGGTTGGACGATTCTTTTAATACTCATTGGATTACTCAATGGCCTATTACTTCAATCATTTACATAGAACCTATTGATCATGGTCCTTTTTTTGGTTTCTATTAAAGATAATTCTAATAGATTAAAACTCTCTCCTTTTAGATTTAGAACATGTGGATTTAAAATTGAGTTTTTTAATGTTGTGCTAACAATTGAAAGCTCCTTTACATCCCGATAATTCTATTATGGGATGAAAAGACTTTGGTTTAAGCTTAAAATACTTAAACAAACTGGGTTGGTGGAACAAGCATTATTTAAAAAACCTTGCTAATATCAAAGATATGGAAAAATTATTGTGATCTTGAAGTCTCATTATGTCCGATACTTCTAAGATTAAGGACTTGAAAAAGATAAGATTGTTAAATTTTCAAAATATGAAAGAGACTTATTGATGCCAAAAGTTGCTAGTAAACACATTATATGATGGTGCATGAAAACTAGCTATTTCCATGCTTTAGTTAATAAAATGAGAGCCTTAAGTAATATTCAAAAAATTAAAGATGACAACGGTGAATGGTTTATAGACAATAATGATATTAAGGATTAAATCATTAATTACTTAAAAATATGTTTAATAAGAGTTTCTCTTATGAAGCTATTTCTAAATAATACTTAATTCCTTCTATTATTACCAATGATGATAATAATTTTCTTACTATTATGTCTAATGAAGAAGAAATTTTTTACGTTCTTAATAGCATGAACATAGATTCTATAGCCAGTCTGGAGGGTTTCACTACCCATTTTTTCTAAAAATATTGGTTTTTTTTATTATTAAAAATGATCTGATTGAGGCTATGGTTAATTTTTTTAATGGAAATCCTTTTCCTAGATATTTCTAGCTTTTCTAATGCTCTCATACCTAAGAAAGATAACCTGCACTATTGGAGTGATTTTAGACCTATTAGTCTTTACACCTTCTTCAATAAGTTGATTTCCAAAGTTCTTACCAATGCTTAGTCTTTACTTCATAAGATTATCTCTAAACCAAACTGGTTTTGGTAGAGGTAGATCTATTTTGATAACATTTTACTTGCCCAAGAATTAATTCATGATTTAGATGCAAAGACTAGAGGTGGAAACATTCTTTCAAATTAGATATTACCAAAGCTTTTGATAATATCTCTGGATTTCCTTTTCCATATTCTAAATTTATTTGGGTTTTCTACTAAATTTATTTTTTCTTATTAAAATTATATTAATAATGTCCGGTTCTTTATTTTTCTTAATGGGAAGCTTTGGGCTTCTTTCCTTCTTCCCATGGCTTAAGATAAGGGGATCCTTCATCTATTTTATTTATTATTGATGTTGAGTACATATCTAGAGCATCAATTTAGTTATTCTTAAATAATCTAGTATGTACTACAAAACTTTTGGTGGTCTTCCTTATTCCCGCTTAAGCTTTGTAGATGATTTTATTATTTTCTGCAATGCTTCTATTCATCATATCAAGAACATTAAGATTTTTTTAAATAAATTTGGTAGAGAAAGTGGGCTTTCTATCAATGATAATAAAATCTAATATATTACTTCTTGAAGTATCTCCAATAATAAAATCAATCAAATTCTTGCATATCTCTAATTTTAAACAACAACACTAACCTCTTAAGTACCTGGGTGCTCCTCTTTTTAAAGCTCCAAAATGATCCCTCCTTTTTGATGAGTTAATTCAAAAAATTTTAAATAAAATTTCTATTTGGGAATTCCATTTACTTTCCTTTGGTAGCAGGCTTACTATTCTTAAAAGCACTCTAAATTTAGTCCCTCTTTATTTATTTAAACAATTATTCCCATAAATTCTACTCTAATCAAAATTGATCGCATGCTTAATAAATGTTTTTGGAGGTCCAATAATCCTATTAAGAGAATGCATTGGACTTCTGGCATAAATGTTGTGGTCCTTTGAAGGTGGTCTTGGTTGCAAACCTATTCATGAAGCTATCATTTCTCTCATAAGCTCGTGGAATTCTAGAAAGAATGATAGCCTTTGGGCTAATTTTATGATGGAAAAATATTGCCAAGGTAAACACTCTTACTGTCTTATAAAGTTGGTGACTCTCGTTTGGAAAAGGCTTTGCTCCATTAAATGGGTTGTTGAATCCTTAATATCTTGGGGTATTCATTCAGGTTCTTCTTTGGCAAGACAATTGGATTGGCAATGGCTCTATTGACTCCCTTTTATCTACACACTCTACTGCTATCAAAGTTAACTCTTTTTGGCTTAATAATAATTAAAATAAAAACAAACTTGAGAACGACATTCCTATTTCTTTTTTGACAAGTTTTGCAACATCGCTATATTTTCTAATAAATCAGATCAAATTCTTTTCAAGCTCTCTTACAATGGTGATTTTGTTCTTAAAGAAGTTTGAAATTTTATTATAACACCTCTAATGTTTTTATTAAACTTTGGAACAATATCATTCCCATTTCTTTTTTACTTTATTTTGGATTTTGAATAACTTCATCTCTGTTGATTCCTTGCTCTAGCTTAAGTGTTATTATAGCTTTCATATTGAAAATGTTAATCATATTTTTTTCAATGGTGCTATTGCTTCTAAACTTTGGATATGGCATGATGATTTATTTAACACTAACTATTTTCATGACTCTCTTTCATTAGATCAACTTCTTGAAGTTTGTTTCCATAAAATTGTGGTCATATCAAAGTTTTAATTATATTGCCCATTATTGGTTCATTTGGATGGATAGAAATGATGCTAAATATCTTGGTGTCCCTATGAACCATAAAATGATCCTTACTAGAACTAAAAAAAATTCATACTTTTTTAAATGCATATTTAATTAGTTATTTCACTTTAGAGGTTATAACTTAGTAGCTAAAAAATCAGGTATCACTTTGCATGATGATCCTTCCTACAAGAGTATTAGGATGATACATTGGATTAAGCCTAAAAAAATTTTCTTAGGATGAATATTGATGGTTCTATTTCCCCAAACAAATATGGGTATGGTGGAATTCTTAGGGATTTTAAAAGTACTATCATTTGTGCTTTTGCCTACCCCTTCAAAGCTTGTTATTATTTATGAGCTCGGGAACAAAGCTATTGATATTTGTTTAAGCAAAGGCCTCTTTAATATTTGGATTGAAGTTGATGCTCTTCTTTTACTTTATATGCTCAATAATAAAAAAAATGGGGAATGCTGACTTATTTTATCTTCGTAATCACACTAAAAAGCTTCTTTCTCAAGTTTGCTACAAAATTTTCACATTCTTCTGAAGGTAATGCTTGTGTGATTTCCTGGCTAATTTGGGAGGGGAATTAAATGAGCTCACTTTATTTGATAACCATAGCTTACCTAAGCATATGCATGGTCTAGTCAATCTGATAATAACCTGCCTTACCATTTTAACCTTATGCTATTTTGTTGATCTTTTTGATATGGTGGTTTAATTCAAACTATTTTTTGGTTGTTTATTTTGTGCTTCCCTCACCAGGAAGTGGTTTTTTTTGAGTTTATTTCTAAACTTAAACCCCCTTTCTCTTAACCCCATTCTATACTTGACAAACCCTTTTTTGGGTCATAGTTGGTTATAATTGATTTCACTCTCTC
Source organism: Cymbidium sinense (assembly GCA_021442155.1). Lineage (NCBI taxonomy): Eukaryota > Viridiplantae > Streptophyta > Magnoliopsida > Asparagales > Orchidaceae > Cymbidium > Cymbidium sinense. Next base: position 66,912 of record JAKCPB010001924.1, read on the forward strand.
TAAGACTGGTTTTCTTTCTATGGCTATGCTTCTTTTGTCACATAACTAGTGATTTTAAGGGTCTCCTATTTGGTTGTGGTTGTGCCCATTTTTGGCCTACCCCTTTATTAATGGATGTTGGGTTTTCCTCTTTGGTTGGCTATGGCCTTATTCAATTGGATTTTGGCTACTATGGTTATTCTACCGGTTTCTGATTTGTTTCTTCCATTTCCTGGTTATTTTGAGTGGTTATTTTTTCATGGATGTTATTGGCCTCTTCTGGCTTGGCTTACTTTTGGGTTTTTTTGTGGTTGATGTTCTCCTTTCTTGGTTTGCCTTGGGGGCTTCTGTTGGTTGGCTTTCCCTCTGCCTTGTGGATTAGAGGTAGTTGTTCTATGGTTGTTGTCTTCTTTTTTTTTTCTTTGTGGTGATTGTATACTCTTTGGGAATTAGAAAGTGTTTTGTTTGTCTCAGGCCTTGTTCCTTTCCTTATAGTTTTTTGTTTGGTGGTCCTCTTGGCCTTTGTCTGGACTACCATTTTGTTTCTTGGTTATTTTGAGATCCCGTGGATTGTGGCTTTGTATTGTTCTTTCCTCTTTTGGGCTTTGTATTGGCTTTATTTGTCGGTTGATTTTGTTATCGACTTGGCTATTATTGGCTGGTTAGTTGGCTGGTGGATGTTGTTATTGTTTGATGGTTTGTTTAGGTGCTTTTGGGTTCTAGTTGGTTTATGGTCCGCCTAGGTTGGTTATCCTCCTTGCACCGCTTTTATTTTTGTTCCTGGTTTGGGTGTCAATTTTTCTGCTACTCTAATTTATCTTGTTGCTCATCCTGTTGGCTTCTATCCTAGGTGGTTTTATTGGCTATTTTGTTGTTGGAGGATATGAGTTCTTGTGGTTTTTTTGGTCATGTTTTAGGACTTGTCCAGGTTAGCTTGAGGGTTTTTGGGTCTTTGTCCTTGGATGTGTGTTGGGTGGTTTTGGGATTTATGTTAGCTATTGGTATTGACTCTAGTTTATTTGGCTCTCTTTATTTCTTGATATTTGCCTCTGGTTGGTGGTTGTGGATTTGCTGTTCTTTGGCCTTGGTGGTGGTTTGATGTAATTTTGGATACCCTCTTGGCCTCTCATGCTATGGCTTCCTTTCTCTACACCGCTTATCTCTTATTGTTTTGCTATTTGGGTAGGTTTTGCTCTTGGATTTGGATGCTAGTGCTCTGAGATAGTTGTTGGTTGTTGTTTTGCCTTTGGGACTGCCTCATTGTGTTGTTCCCTATTTATGCTAATTGCCCTTTTTGTGTTTCTTCCTCTGGTGGTGCCTTGGTGGAGTTATCGCTATTTATTTTAGCCCACCGATCCTATAACTTGGATGTTGGCTTTAAGTGATTGGTTTATTGTGGGTTTTGGTTGGTGGGTTGGCTGCTGGCTGGCTATTTTTCTGTATTTATTTGGTGCAGGAACTAGATCACTATGGACTATTTTGCCTTGAATGGTTGCTTATATCGGGTATACTAGCTATGATGGCCATGATGTTTCCTCATATCTTCTCTCTGGTTGGTAGCATGGATATGATTGTAACCCTTCTCATGAAGTTTGGATGCTCATATGTATTATTGCCCTTGAGATGATCTTAATTGTGAGCCTCTTTCTTATAGCTCTTTCTAAATATACTTTATCATTTTCTCGAGCTATGACCATTGCCTTTAAAGTGTTTTGTAGATTTCTTTTGTAGTTTGGAACTTCATAGATGGAATGATCTTTACTCAGTTAACTCAAGTACTGTTGATGTGGATTTTGCTTATCTTGACTTCTCAAAAAGATCGTGAGCTGCTGCTGACTAGTCTTTTCACTACTTTCTTGAGTTATATTAGTCTTATTTTGGGTCTTTTCTCAATTGCTTTTAAGCTATTATATTTGCTCTTTAATTTTTTTTCCATTGTAATTAGATGGGGGTTTAGCTCTTTAGTTTTCTTATAGCTTTGTGAGCAGTAGAACTTTGTGGTTTACCCCTTTTAAGAACATTGTATCCTTTATTTTTATAATAATAAAATTCAAACTTTCCCTAAAAAATTCTTAAACACTAAATGCCAAACCCTAAACCCTAAACCCTAAACTAACCCTAAACCCTAAATCAAAAAGCTAAAACATAAACCTAAAAAAAAATAAAACCCAAAAATAAATAAATAAAAAAATACCTAAACCAAAATAAAATAAATAAAATAAAATAAAATAAAACCTAAAAAAACCTAAATAAATAAAAATAAAATTAAAAAATAAAACTAAAACAAATAAAATAAGAAACCTAAACTAAACTAAAAAATAAAAAAAATCTAAATAAAATATAAACTAAACCTAAACTAAAAATAAAATAAACCTAAAATAAAATAAAATAAAAACCTAAACCTAAAAAATAAACCTAAAAGATAAACCTAAAAATAAATAAAGAAATAAAACCTAAACCCTAAAAAAAAAAAACCTAAACCTAAAATAAAAAATAAGATAAACCTAAACCAAAACTGAAATAAATAAAACCTAAACCTAACAAAAATAAACTAAATTGAAACCTAAACCTAAACTAAATAAAATAAAATAAACTAAAAATAAACCTAAACTAAAAAATAAAACCTTAAAATAAACCTAAAATAAAAACCTAAAACCTAAACCTAAAAAAAAAAAAAACATAAACCTAAACCTAAAAAAAAAAATAAAACCTAAGCCAAAAAAATAAAATAGAAATAAAACTAAACTAAAATATAAACCTAAACTTAAACCTAAACCTAAAAAATAATCTAAGTAACTAAAATAAATAAACCTGAAATAAAAAAATTAAACTAAATAAAAATAAATCTAAATAAAATTTAAAAATAAAATAAACTAAATTAAATAAATAAAACTAAATAAAGTAAATAAACTTAAATAAAACCCAAAAAACCTAAAAAATAAACCCTAAACCCTAAAACCTTAACTAAAACCATAAACCCTAAACCCTAAACCCTAAACTTTAAAAAGCCCTAAGCCCTAATCCCTAATCCTAAACCCCAAACCCTAAACCCTAAACCTAAAGCCTAAACCCTAAACCATAAAACTAAACTTAAATTAAATAAAACCTAAAAATTAAATAAATAAAAAAATCTAAACCTAAATAAAATAAAAAAAATAAAACAAAATAAAAACCTAAACTAAAATCTAAACCTAAACCTAAACCTAAACCTAAACTTAAACTTAAACTTAAAAATAAAATAAAAAATAATAACTAAACTAGAATAAAATAAAAAAGCATAATTAAAAAAACCCTAAACCTAAAATAACCCTAAACCCTAAACTCTAAACCTTAAACCCTAAACCCTAAAACCTTAAACTCTAAACCCAAAACCCTAAAACCAAAACCTTAAACTAAAATAATGAAAAATAAAAACTAAATAATAACCTAAGCCTAAAAATAAACCTAAAAATAAATAATAAATAAAACCTAAACCTTAAACTAAAAAACCTAAACCTAAAATAAACAAAATAAAATAAACCTAAACCTAAAATAAACTAAACTAAAATAAATAAAACCTAAACCACAACCTAAAATAAACTAAACCTAAACTAACTAAATAAATTAAAATAAACTAAAAATAAACGAAACCTAAACTAAAAAAAATAAAACTTTAAAATAAACCTAAAATAAAAATAAAAAACCTAAATCTAAAAGTAAAAAATGAAACCTAAACCTAAAAAACTAAAATAAAAATAAAACTAAGGTAAAAAACAAACATAAACCTAAACCTAAACCTAAAAATTAAACTAAAATAAAAAACATAAACTAAAATAAATAAACCTAAAATAAATAAACTAAATTAAATAAAAGTAAAAAATAAACTTAAATAAAAAATAAAAAATAAAATAAACTAAAAAAAAAATAAATTAATAATCCTAAACCTAAACTTAATTTAAAATAAAACCCTAAACCTAAATAAACTAAACTAAAAAAAAACCCTAAACCATAAACCTAAAACTTAAACCTAAACTAAAACCATAAACCCTAAACCCTAAACTAACCTAAACCCTTAACCCTAAACCCTAAACCCTAAACTAACCCTAAATGCCCCTACATCCCTAAACCGTAAACCCCCTACAACCCTAAACCCTAAACCCTAAACCCTACCATCCTAAACCCTAAACCATAAACCCTCAAAATCCTAACTAAAGAAAATACTAAACCTAAACTAAACTAAACCCTAACCCTAAACCCTATACCTAAACTTATTTCCACTTTGGCTAGATGTTTTACCTCTAGCTTTTGGTGATGGTCTGGTGGCTCTGCTTTTCCAAAGATGGGTTGCTTGGCTTTTTTTTGGCTGGTATATTGTCTTCTCTACCTTATTACTCTGTTGTTTTGGAGATGGTTTGTCTACTTTATTCTATTTTCTGCACTAGTTGGTTTGTTGGCTCTCCTCTTGAACACTAATTCATTTTTGCTAATTTTTCATGGTTGGATAGGTGGCCTTCTAGTGGGAACTGTTGTTGGTTGTTGCCTTTATGAACCTTTTTTTGTAGAATTTCCTAGCTACATTTTGGGGTTTGCCTCCCAATTTCTTTTTGTTTATTATTAGATATTTCTTTTGGATTGGTTTTAGGTTTAGTAATTCTACTAAGATTAGCCTCTACTGGGTGCATTATTTGTAGCACATTTTGCATTATTATTATGCTTCTTGTCGGGATAATTTTGGTTTCTAGGGAAGTTTGGTTTTAAGTCTGCTAGCTACTTGTTTCTTTCTATTTCGAGCTTTTGGACCTCTATTGTATGTTGCTTTGTTGGTTTTCTACTTTTCCTTGGCTGTTGGGGATGCTTCCTTTGTTGGTTACTTATTATGTGATATTCTCAGGTGGTTTCCTTATGCCTGATTTATGTAGCTGGTTTGGTTGGCGGACTTTTAGTTGTCCTTGGAATCTTGGGTGGTTGATTTTTTTTCCATGTTTGTCTTTTCCTATTAATTGGACAATTTGTTGGAGCCTTTTGCTATGCTAGCTGAACCTTTGTTGATCCTTTTAGATTGGACTTTTTGGTTTATGGTGATTGGTGGTCCTTTGGCCTTTGTGTGACCTTTTATCTATTGATTTTAACTACTATTTTTATGTTTCCTTCAGTTGATGGTTTCATTTTTGAGATGTTTAGTCATTTTTGGTTGATCACCCTCATTTGGCTTGGTGACTGTTACTTGTTAGGACTTTGGCTTGAGGGGTCTGATCTTGGTTTTTTTGGTTGTTTCTCTTTTAATTGCATGGGTGGTTGTGCTTTTCTTGGTTTTCCTTATTTGGAGCTTGGATGGGTATTTGGATAATGTTGTTGGTGTTCTAACTGTTCTAGCCTCTTTCTAGGTTATTGTGATTAGTCTACTGCGTGGTTTTGTTTGGTGGTTTGGCTACTAGCTACCGCCGCTTTGTTAAATGGTGCGATCCGGAACTCTATAGATGGCCTTGGATATTTGCTTATATCGGTATCTATAATGGCTTTGATGTTACTCACCTCTTCTCTCTAGTTGGTAGCATTACATATGATTAAAACCCTTCTTTATGAAGTTGGTTGTTCATATGTATTGTTAACCCTTGAGAGGATCCTAACTGAGCTTGAGCTTCCTCATTCTCAGCTCTCTCCATTTCTTCTCTTTATCCTTATCCTATTTAGCTATGACTTTTGCCATTGTAGTGTGGTGTTGATTTCTTTTATAGGTTGAAACTTTATAAAGGGAATGGTACCTCAACCCAAGTGTTGTTCTGGATCTTGCTTATCTTGCTTTCAAAGAAATCATGAACTAACTCATTCTTTTATTATTTTCCATTTATTTTAGTCTTACTCTATGTCTTTCTCTTATACTTTTATGTATTTGCTCTTTTATTTTGTTTTCTTTTCTAATGTACTTAGATGGGAGCTTTAGGTTTAAAAAATTTTAGAGCTTGCCCATTTTATATATATCTTTTCTATAAATTATAACCTAACCACCACCTAAAAACCCTAAACTCTAAATCCTAAACCCTAAATCTCTAAGCCTAAACTAAACCCAAACCCTAAAACCTAAACCCTAAACCCTAAACCTTAAACCCTAAAAAGCCTAAACTCTAAACCCTAAACCATAAACCCTTAAAACATTAAACCATAAAGCATAAACACTAAACCTTAAACCCTAAACCATAACTATAAACCTAAGCCTAAACCTAAATCTTGAACCCCAAACCATAAACCTAAACCTAAAGTAACTAAATAAATTTAAAATAAACCTAAACCCAAAACCTAAAACCTAAATAAACCCTAAGAATAACCTGATAACATCAAAAAGGCTAAGTCTAGATCTAGTGGTGTAAAATAAAAGCTATTATCGTAATGGGGATCTAGAGGTGCCGGATTTGGAAGTCTAAAAAATAGAGATGTGGATAATGATGGATCAACCGAGAGCCTGATTTTGATGGGAACTGGAGAAACTAAAGAATGGGAGATCTGATCTGCTGCTTAAGGAACTATCATTATAATAAAGACAGATCATGCAATCTAGAGTTTTTGATTTGCTCTATGCATGTAAAATTTTGATCTATGTAGTCTCTTGTGTCTTAGAAAACTTGGTGTGTTACTTGGTTGATGAAATTGAAATGAAGAAATGTTGAATCTAAATTTGTTCTATGTTAAAAATAAAACCTAAACCCTAAACTAAAACTAAACCTAAACTTAAACCTAAACTATAAACCTAAACCCTAAACCTAAAACCTAAACTATAAACCCTAAACCCTAAACCTAAATCATAAAACCTAAATTAAACTAAACCTAAAACCTAAACCCTAAGCTAAACCCTAAACCCTAAACCCTAAACCTAAACTAAACTAAAAATAAATAAATAAAATAAACTAAACTAAATAAACACTAAACTTAAACTAAAACCTAAACCTAAACCTAAACTCAAAACCCTAAACCTAAACCTAAATAAACCCTAAACCTAAACCTAAATAAATAAACTCCTAAACCTAAACTAAACTAAACCTAAAACCCTAAACTTAAACTAAACCTAAACTAAACCTAAACCTAAATAAAAACCTAAACCCTAAACCTAAACCCTAAACTAAACCTAAACCTCAAACTAAATCAAACTAATCTAAACCCTAAACAAAGATAAACTGACTCTCCTTCAGGCGCTCGGTGATTGCATTTTTCCCTTTTGATTTCCTTGCGGCTTGGCCAATTTTTGATCATTCTCAATTAATTTTTCAATAATTTGTCTCTGATTGGCCTCTTATGTGAGTTTCCCTTCGCTCTTTCAATGGTAGAGGAGTCACTTTCTGTGCAACCGAGCTTATCCACCTTGGAGGCATCGACTAGGGCATTAGATTTACATGGAATTATGGATCCAAAATCAACCGCTACTCTGCTTGCAGTTAAGTTCTTTAAGGATGCATTATCTGGTAAGAATATTTCCCCTAATACTTCAGTGAATTTGATCTCATTCATTGTGGGATGCCTGTTATGTGCTCGGATCTAGATGTGGAAAAGTTGGTTTTGAATTCTCTTAGTTGGTAAATTTTACGCATTAACTCAATATCATCCATCATTTTTTTCATAGCCTTAAACTTTTGGTGTTTTCACTATCGATTGATTGATCCTAGGCATATTTAATAATGAATTAGATTATTCAAGAGTTTTTCCCATTGCTCTTAATTTGTGTTTAATTGTCAAATGCACTAAAAATGGTCTCCTTTTGATAATAAACTCTTCCTAATATGAGAATTACACATCAAGTTCTCTTGGTAGCTCTCAGCCGCCTCAAATTGACCCAGACCTTGCCTGCTCATATGAGATTGATATTACTAAAACCATCCTAAAGAAGTTTGATTATGAAGTTCTTATAATAAAAAAATTGAATTTGAGAACTTTCCTATTTTTATACACATTGTAAGATTCATGGCCATGATCATTCAATGTTTTGTGTTGCATACTCATAAAAAAGAATAAATTGTTGGATCCTAATCCTACTCTATCAAATGAAAACCAATAAATTTTCTTATGTGCCTAAAGTCATTGAAAATGGGAATCATCCCCTACCCTACTTTTCTATCCATTGATTTGCCTATTGGAATCAGCATGTTAAAATAATGGTTTTGAGGTTTGTGAGGAGGCTAATGATAACTTAATTAACCTTGCTTCTAATTGTAATAATTTGGCTCCTCAAGACAATACCTTGACTTAGTCTAACCTACCCCTTTTGGCTAGTGAACCCGAGGAGACTCATATGAACCCTATTGTTTATTTCAATGGAAACTTTAGGTTGGATCAAAATCTAAAAACAAATTTTGGAGTTGATCTTTTGATAAAAGAACAAAATTTGAAAACGATCCTTTGATGATGGAACAAAATCTAAGTAAAATTTGAGCATTAATGCTATTAATGGATTCACAACCTCTCATTCTCCTACCCTTCAAAGTGATACGCATGCTAACCCACTTTCTCAGCTTAATTCTAACATTGAAGAATGAGAAATTACCATTAGAAATGCTTTGACTGATGCAGGTCCTATTTTAAATATCACAAATCAATCTCTCTCGGATGGTGATACATTGGACAACGATAGATCTTTTCAAACTATTTTTTAAAAAAAAATCTCTTAAAGCTGGAATGTTCACTAATAGCTCCACTAGAACTACTAGATCTTCTCTAACTTACCATATATAACTATTTTTAGTTTTCTTTTCTTCTTGCTTTTTTATTTCTTTAGTTATCTATTTTCCTTTCTTTATTATTTTATTATGATCAATTTTCTAATTTGGAATGTTCGGGGTATTGGGACTCTCATTGTCTGCAACCGTATTAGAAGTCTTTACCGTATTCATAACATAGCCTTACTTATTATTATTGAATAATTTATACACTCTTCTAAGATCAACCATGTCGCTAGAATACTTGACTTTCAAAATTTCTTTTATAATATTAGTAATAAAATTTGGTGTTTTTGGAATAATTTAGTCAACATCTCTATTCTTGATGATCTTCAACAATTGGTTAATATCCACATCTCATTGGGTGAATTTTCTGTTTTAGTTTCCTTTATTTATGCTTCTTATAATAGAGCTAGTAGGAACATCCTTTGGGATAACTTAAGAACATTTGCCTCCTCGGTCAACAAACCCTAGTTGGTTGGGGGTTATTTTAACACTATTTTCTCTTCCTCGAAAAGATGGAGAGGTTGTTCTCCTAATATTCATTCCATGGAAGATTTTTTTAATATGATTCTTGATTACAACTGATTGATAATGGTGCTCATTATATACATAACTCTAGACTCGCATTGATAGGACTCTTTTAATTCTTTTGGATCAATGGCCCCTTACTCTGAACAGAGTAGAACTTTGTCCGATCATGCTGCTTTTGATTTCTAAAATCCTCCAATAGATTACCTCCCCAACTTCTTTGATTCTAAAATATGTGGATCCAACACATTGATTTCATAAATGTTGTATCCATTAACGGATGGCTCCTCTTCATCCGATAAGTTAAGCATGATTCTAGCTTAAGTTTAAAAGGCTTAAATAAAACCTAAATTGGTGGAACAAGCATCATTTTAAAAATCTTTTTACCAATATCAACAATATGGAATAATTAGTTTGTTCTCTTGAAGATGCTGTTTTGATTCTACTAAACTTGAGGAGTTGAATGAAGCTAAAGATAACTTGGTTAAATATCCTGGAGGAAACATACCCTAAAAGGTCGCTAGCAAATATATCGATGGTGATAAATACCAAGTATTTCCATGCTCTTTCAAAAAAAGAAATCCTTAAACTCTATTAAAAAATTAAAATGATAATGGTACATCACCGATAATAATGATATTAAAGATTCTATCATACATCATTTTAAAACTTATTAAACAACAACCCTACCTTAGAAGCTCTCCAACTCACCGATTCCATCAATAATTACTAATGATGATAAACATTTGCTTAATTTGCATCCTATGAAAGGTGAGATTGGTAGTATTCTCAATAGCATGAACACTAATTCTGTTGCTGGCCCTGACAACTACATGACTCAATTATTTTAGCATTGTTGGACTATTATTAAGTCTGACCTTGTCGATGCTGTCATTGATTTTTTCAATGGCAATCCTTTACCTAGATATTTTTCTAGCACTTTCATTGTTCTCATTCCCAAAATTAATAATCTAGAATCTTGGGGTGATTTCAGACCTATCAGCCTTTGCACCTTCTTTCATAAACTCATTGCTAAATTAATTGCCAATAGAAGTAGTACGCTACTGCCAAAAATTATTTCCATCAACCAAACTAGTTTCGTTAAAGGTAGAGCTATATCTGATAACATTCTTCTAGCCCAAGAGCTGATTCATGACATTGATGCTTCTACCATAGGTGGTAACATCCTTTTCAAATTAGACATCTCTAAAGCTTTTGACAATCTCTCTTGGAATTTCCTCTTCAAAATTCTTCTTTTGTTTGGTTTTTCTGACTATTTTATCCCCTTCATTAAAAATTATATTACCAATGTTTGGTTCTCCGTTATCATGAATGGTGAGTCCCTAGGTTTTTTTCCTTCTATGCATGGTTTGAGACAAGGAGATCCCTTATCTCCCTCTCTTTTTATTATTATTGTTGAATATCTTTCGAGGAGCCTTAATGATCTTTTCAACAATAATCCTAGCAGGTTTTTTATAACTCAAGGTGGTCTTCCTGTCTCTCATCTTATTTTTACTGATGACTTCATAACCTTTTGCAATGCCTCTACTCATCACATTAAAATTATTAAAAATCTTTTAAATAAATTTGGTAACGAAAGTGGTCTCTTTCATAATGACGGTAAAAGTTGTTTCATTCCTTCCTCTAAAATCCATAGTAATAGGATCAACCAAATCTTGAGAATTACTAATTTTCAGCAACAATAACTTCCTATTAAACATATTGGTGCTCCGCTCTTTAATGGTCAGAAAAGATCACATCTCTTTGATGAGTTAATCCAAAACTCTAATAAAATTTGTTTGGGAATTTCACTCTCATTTGGTGGTAGGCTCACTTTGATTAGACCCCTTAACTCCATGCCTTTATATCTCATTCAAACCATTGTAACCAATTCTACCATTAATAGAATTGAGCGCCTCCTTAACAAATTCTTTTGGGGATCTAACAATTCTACTAAAAGAATGCTTTGGACTTCTTGGTATAAAAGTTGTGGCACTCTTACAGAAGGTGGGCTTGGCTGTAAGCCAATCAGGGAAGCTATCACTACTTTTTCCTATAAACTTTGGTGGAATTTTAGGAGCAACAATAGTCTTTGGGATAATTTCATGACTACCAAATACTGCCAGGGTAAGCATCCTCTCATTTTCCCCTATAAAGTGGGAGACTCTCCTGTATGGAAAAGACATTGTTCCATCAAATGGGAAGCAAAATCTTTAATCTCTTTGGGGATTAACTCTAGAACCTCTTTCTTTTGGCAAGATAACTGACCGAGGTGGGTCCATTGATGAATTACTTTCTACCCACTCACATTAAAGTGAACTCTTTCGTAATAATAAGTAGAACAATAGTATTACTAACTATATTCCTTTCTCTCTTTTAGATAAGCTTATTATTATTCCTATCATTCCTAGCAATCATGTCCAGATCCTTTTTAAGCTTTCCCAAAATGGTGATTTCAAGTTTAAAAATGTTTGGATTCATATTAAAGAAGCTCATGATTTCTCCAATGTGTTTTTTAAACTTTAGAATAATACTATTCCTATTTCCTATTCTATTCTAACTTGACGTATTTTGAAAAACTTTATCCCTGTTGACTCCTTGATGTGGGGTAAAAGTTTTACTTACCTTCAAAATGCATTGTTTTCACATTGAGAATGTGAATCATGTATTTGTTAATGAAGCCATTGCTTCCAAACTTTGGATTTGGTATGATGATCTCTTTAATATTATCAAATTCAATGGATCCTTAACTCTATACCAACTTCTTGAAGTTTATTTTGAAAACACTATTAAAGGCCACATTAAAGTCATAACTACTATCACTCTTATTTGGTTCATGTGGATGGACAGAAATGATGCAAAACATCGTGTGATTCCTATGAACCACATGAGGATAATTGCTAGAATTAAAAATAAAATCTGTGACTTGTTTGCTGCCAATTTAATTAACTACAATCAATTCAAAGGCTATAAATTTGTGGCCAATAAATTTGGTTTTAACTTCCCAGATCCACCCAGCTGTAAAGATGATAAGATTATTTATTGGGTAAAACCTCATGCTAATACTATTATAATTAACACTGATGGCTCTATCTCTCAAAATGCTTCTGGTTGTGGTGGCATTTTCAGAAACCTTAATGATAAAGTCTTATGTGCTTTTGCTTACCCCCTTAATACTTGCTCCATTCCTTTTGCTGAGCTAATGGTTGTTTACAAAGCTATTGAGATTTGCCTTCAAAAAGGTTGGATCAATATTTGCATTGTGGTGGATGCCTTGTTACTGATTGATCTTTTGACTTCCACCAAAATGGGCAATACAGAATTGTACTACCTTCTCAAACAGACTAGAGCTCTCCTTTCTCAACTCTATTTTAAAATAACTCATGTATGGCGTGAAGGTAATGCATGTGCTGATTACCTTGCTAATTTGGGTGCTAGATTAGATGGCATAAAATTCTTTGATCAACTTACACTTCCTAAACATTTGCATGGTTTGGTTAATTTGGAAAATCTGGATTCCTTACCTCAAAATTAATCCATCCTATTGGTTTGGCTATATTGCTTAACGCATGATCAACTTACTGTTATTTGATTTTTCATCTTCTAGCATAATTTCATTCTATTTGGATTAATTTAACCTTTTTGGGGTTTACTTATGTTATTTCCACTAAGGGTGTTTTAGGAGATGTATTCCTTTTTTCTTTGCTTTACTTCTTTCTGATCAACAGCACTTCTTGCCATCAATATTTTGTTAAGGGGTCATCGTATCTATTTTCCATTATATGATTAAGGTGTTCTCTTTTCTTTTCTTTTCTCAGAATCTATTCTATGACTTTGCTATATCAATGTTTAATTGCTATATTTTGTAAAGCTTCATGAAAGGCCCTAATTTATCTTTTTTTCTCCTTTATTATGGATGTGGCCCCTCTTATGCTCCCTAACCTCACCTCCATAACTTGTGGAGAGAAACCGCAATACCCTGCTATTATAACTTCTTATTTGCGATTGGAATTACTTGATTTCCTTCCAAGATGTTTTACCGATGTGTGGCTTACTATTCTCGCTTTTCTGTGTCTTGAAGGATTTCAAAGATGGCTTTCCTTTGAACCACTTTTAACTCTATGCTATACCACTATGTTTTACTAGATTATCTTATGGTGGGTGCAATAAATGTTTTGCTATTTTAATTGTTGGCTATTGGATTTTCAGGTCTTATGTCCAGCAGGCTGCTTTTGGGGCTATTTTTTTGAATGCTTTTGCTAACCTCACCTTACCAACTTGTCAGGAGAGAAACTGCCATACCCTTGTTATTATTATTGACTCTTTTTGATTGGATTTACTTAATGATTTCTTTCCACTATTTTACGAGGATGTTATTTTAGTTGCTCTCCTTTTTATCTTGAAGGATTTCAATGATGGCTTTCTTTTGATCCCCTTTTGTGTCTATGTTGTACCACTATTTTTTATTGTCTTATCTTATGGTGGGTGCAATAATTGTATTGCTATTTTAATTGTTGGTTGTTGGATTTTCAGATCTTATGTCCAGGCTACTTCTGAGGTTGTTGGTTGTTTGTTGGCTTTTGTTTTTCTGATTGCTTTTGTTGTTTGCAACCGGGTTGCAGCTAATCACCACATGTTCGTGGTCTATCTAAACTGCTGCTATTTTTTCCATAGTGATTCAGTTTGACTTGTCCAGATCATTGTGATTATGCTATTACCTACTTGGAAATTAACTTATGCTCTGTCTATTTTGAATGGGTGGTTTTATGGCCAGCTTGCTGTTATTTGCTATCTTGGTTGTTGGCTGAACTGGATTATTGAGTTTTATGCCCAGCAAGCTACTACTGGGGTTGTCTCTCATGTCCAACAGGCTACTTTTGGGGCTATTTTTTTGATTACTTTTGCTAACCTCACCTTCCCAACCTGTAAGGAGAGAAACAACAATACCCTTGTTATTATTATTGTCTCTTTGCAGGATTGGACTTACTTAATGATTTTTTCCGCTATTTTAGAGGATGTTGGTTTAGCCTGCTTCTTCTTTATTTTGAAGGATTTCAATGATGGCTCTATTTTGAACCCCTTTTGTATCTATGTTGTACCTCTCTTTTTTACTGGATTATCTTATGGTGGGTGCAATAATTGTATTACTATTTTAATTATTTGCTGTTGGATTTTTGGGTCTTATGTAAAGTATTTTGAGGTTATTGGTTGTTTATTGTCTTATTTTGATTATTTTCTTTTCCAATCGTGATCACTGATGTTTATGGTGTATTTAATCTGCTATTATCTTTTTCATCTTATTTCAGTTAGATTTGTACAGATCACTGTGATTATGCTATTACCTACTTGGATATTATCTTATGCACTGTCTATTCTAAATGGGTGGTTTTATGGCCAGCTTGCTGTTATTTGCTATCTTGGTTGTTGACAACCTGGATTATCGGTTTTATGCCTAAAGTCGCTATCGGGTTGTCTCTCTGATTGTCCTTATTTGGAATTGTTTTTGGTGGGGAGTAGCTTATTACCTATGGCTTCTGGTTCATCTAATCTACTGCTGCATTCCCATCTTGGCTCTAGACTTCAGATTTCTGTTTGGGTTTTTATCTGCCTTGCTTTACACTTGTCGGTTATTAACTTCTACAATGATTATTAATAAGGGGGTTGTTAACATCTGCATTGCTTATTCTGATTGGGTATCTTTTCTAAGCTATATTCCTAGGTTGTTTACCAGGACTGTAAGTATCATATATGTCCCATATGTTTAGGATGGAGTTAATTACATGCTATTTGATTTGCCTTGTTGGATTTCAGCAGGCTTTTCAACTAGTTGTATATTGCTTCTTTCCTCTGCCTCGCCTTTTTTGTTGTTTTCTTGTGGTGGGTATTCATGCTGGCCTAATTAAACTCTTGGCTCTGGTATAAAATAAGGTGGATCAGGCAAAGATGGTTCATTTTCATATGTGTAGGGATTCTCATGCCATGTTGACTATATTGATGATATTTATTCTATATGGGATCCCCTTTCCCATTCTGCTCTTTGTTGTACCCTTTTCTATTATGTTCATGGCTTTGTTTAGGTTTGCAAGTACTAGGGCTCAAAAGAATTTTAACAAATGGTTGCTATCTTCCCATAGGTTTATTGGCTATGATGGCTGTGATGATTTTACTCCTTTTTGGTTTGGTAGTAGCTCTTGTGATGTAACCCTTCCACTGAAGTTTGGATGCTCATATTTGCATCTACCCTAATTTGGTGTGACTGAGCCTGAGCCTTCTCTCACACACTTCTTTAGAATCTTTCCCAATTTATGCTGTTTTCAATTTTTATTTTTTTCTCAGACTTTTTTAACGCTCTAATTTCTATCTTTCTATAATTTTGTAGGTGCATTTCTCTTGTTCTCTTGTAGATTAGCTCCCTAGTGTCATGCATACTCTCATCCCAAGATTTTGGCTGAGATCTATTCATTGGCTTATCTATGTTAATCAATTTGTATTTTTTGCTTTCCTTTACTCTTTTATTTTGCTTTATTGTACTTAGATAGGGGATTTACTCTAGTGATTGTAGCTCTCTTTGAGTATTGGAGTTTATCCCATGTTAAGGACCTTGTAACCCACTTTTTGTGGCAATAAAATTCCCCCTATATGGGGTTTCCCAAAAAAAATCTAAACCCTAAACCCTCAATCCCAAACTCGAAACCCTAAATCCTAAACCCTAAATTAACCCTAAACCTTAAATATTGAAAAGCGAAAAACCTAAACCTAAACTAAATATAATCAAAAAATAAAATAAATAAACAAACCTAAACCAAAATAAAATAAAAACCTAAACTAAAATGTAAACCAATACCTAAACCTAAACTTAAAAAGAAAATTAAATAAAAAATAAAAACTAAACTAAATTTAAATAAATAAAAGCCTAAACTAAACTACAAAAAAATACCAAATTAAAATAAAAACTAAACCTAAAATAAAAATAAAATAAAATAAAAACTAAATAAAAACCTAAACCTAAAAAATAAACCAAAAATAAGTAATAAATAAAACTTAAACCCTAAACTAAAAAAAGCCTAGACCTAAAATAAAAATAAAATAAACCTAAACCTAAAATAAACTAAGTTAAAATAAATAATACCTAAACTTAAACTTAAACTAAATAAATTAAAATCAACTAAAAATAAATCTAAACCTAAATTAAGAAATAAAATCTTAAAATAAACCTAAAATAAAAAAGTAAAACCTAAACCTAAAAAAATAAAATAAAAACTTAAACCTAAACTTAAAAATAAAAAATAAACCTAAACCTACAAAAAAAAAAAAAAATAAAACTAAACTAAAAAATAAACCTAAACCTAAACCTAAATAAACTAAAATAAAACCTAAACTAAAATAAGTAAACCAAAATAAATAAACAAAACTAAATAAAAATAGAAATAAACCTAAATAAAAAGAAAAAATAAAATAAACTAAAACAAATAAATAAACTAAATAAACCTAAACCTATGAGTTTACCTAATTCTAAAAAAAATCAAAATAAAAATAAAAAATAAATAAAAATAAACAAAACTCTAACCCTAAACCCTAAATCCTAAATTCTAAAACCCTAAACAATAAACCAAAAACTCTAAACCCTAAACCCTAAAACCTACAACGCTAAACTTTAAACCCTAAACCCCAAACCTTAAACCCCCTAAAAACCAAAAAACCTAAACCTAAACAAAATAAAACGTAAAAATAAAATAAATAAAAAACTTAAAGCTATATAAAATAAAAAAATAAAATAAAATAAAAATAAATTAACACCCAAATAAAATAAAATAAAAACTAAATAAAACCTAAACCTAAAAATAAATAAAAATAAAACCTAAACCCTAAACTAAAAAGTAACCTAAACTTAAAATAAACAAAATAAAATAAACCTAAACCTAAACTAAAATAAACTAAAGTAAAATAAATAGAACCTAAACCTAAGCCTAAAATAAACTAAACCTAAGCCCTAAACTAAATAAAATTCAATAAACTAAAAATATACTTAAACCTAATCTAAAAAAATAAAACCTAAAATATATACGTAAAACCTAAACCTAAAAAAGGAAAATAAAAACCAAAACTAAACCTAAAAATAAAAAATAAATCATAAACCTAAAAAATAAAATATAAATAAAACTAACCTAAAAAGTAAACATTGACATAAACCTAAACCTAAAAAAATAAATTGAAATAAAAAACCTAAACTAAAATAAATAAACTAAACTAAATAAAATTAAAAAAATAAACCTAAATAAAAATAAATAAATAAAAACTAAAATAAAAAAATAAATTAAATAAACTAAGTGAACCTAAACCTACCAATTTACATAATTTAAAAAAAAACCCTAAACCCTAAAAAATCATAAACCATAAACCCTACTCCCAGAAAGACCCTAAACTCTAAACTCTAAACTAACACTAAACCCTAAATCTTAAACCCTAAACCCCCCATGCAACCCTAAACCCTAAAACCAAAACCAAAACCCTACAACCCTAAATCCTAAACCCTAAACCTTAAACCCTAAACCCTAAAAAACCTAAACCCTAAAGCTTAAACACAAAACCCTAAACCCTAAACCCTAAACCTTAAACCATAAACCCTAAACCCTAAACTTATTATCACTTTTTGGCCTCAGTTGGGTTATATTTTTGACCTCTAGATTTTGGGTTGGCTGGGTTGCTACCGTGGTTCTTGTCTTTCCTGGTTTGTTCTTGGTACGACCTTGTGCTACTCTTCTCTTTGTTACTGTTGCTAGTGGATGAGATGTTTCAGCTCTATCTTTATTCTATTTTCTGCATTGGTTGGTTTATTGGCTCTCATCTTGAACTAATTACTTTTGCTTGATGGTTTCATTTCAGTTGTTTAGTCATTTGTGGTTGCTCACCCTCATTTGGCTTGACTGCTACTTGTTGGCACTTTGGCTTGAGGGCTCTATCTTGGTTTCTTTGGTTATTTCTATTAATTAGCAAGTGCCCGATGGTGGTTTTGTTTCCCTTGGTTTGGAGCTTCAATGGGTATTTGGATAATGGTTATTGTTGGTGTTTTGACTTTGTTCTAGCCTCTCTCTAGGTTATTATGATTAGTCTATTGTATTTTTTTTGGTGGTTTGGCTTCTAGATGGTTGCTGGCCGATTGCTCTTTATTTAATGGTTCAGGATCTAGAATTCTACGGACTGTTGGCCTTGGATGTTTGCTTGTATCAAATATGTTGGCTATGATGACTT
Organism: Cymbidium sinense; assembly: GCA_021442155.1. Taxonomy (NCBI): domain Eukaryota; kingdom Viridiplantae; phylum Streptophyta; class Magnoliopsida; order Asparagales; family Orchidaceae; genus Cymbidium; species Cymbidium sinense. Next base: position 85,349 of record JAKCPB010001924.1, read on the forward strand.
TGATGTTACTCACCTCTTCTCTCTGGTTGGTAGCATTACATATGATTGTAACTCTTCTTTATGAAATTTGGATGCTCATATGTATTGTTGCCCTTGGGATGATCAAAATCGAGCTTGAACATTCTCTTTCTCAACTCTCTCATTTTCCTCTCTTTATCCTTATCCTTTTTAGCTATGACTTTTGCGTTTATAGTGTTTTACAAATTTCTTTTATAGGTTGGAACTTTACATAGGGAATGGTCATTACTCAGTCAACCCAAGTGTTACTATTATGGATCTTGCTTATCTTCCTTTCTCAAAGATATCATGAACTGCTGCTGACTCATATTTTTATTATTTTTAGGATTTATTTTAGTCTTACTCTGTGTATTTTGCTGTTATGCTTTTTAGCTATTCTATTTGCTCTTTTATTTTCTTTTCTTTTTCTCATGTACTTAAATGGGAGTTTAGCTCTTTGGGTTTCTTATATTGAGAATAGAATTTTAGAGCTTTACCCATTTTAAGGACATTATATTTTTTCCTTTTATGTTAATAAAATTCTATCTTTCAAAAAAAAATCCTAAAACTTAATCCCTAAACCCTCAGCCCTAAACCCTAACCCTAAACCATAAACTCTAATCCCAAACCCTAAATGTAAACCTAAAGTAACTAAATAAACTAAAAAATGTACCTAAAACCTACAACCTAATAAACAAAAACTTAAATGTAAACCCTAAGAATGGACCGAGCCTCATCGAAAGGAACATCATCGTCTACCAGTCGATCTAGCGATGGAAGAAGGTGAAGGCTTATCACAGGGCGGGGGGATCTAGAGGTGCCGGTGGATATGAGGTGGTGGTCGAAAGCGGGTCGTTATTGAGGTGGGAGGAGCTAATTTACAGCCTTTGTAAAAGTGAGAGATCGGGGATATGATGGTGGATCTCGCTACTCGAGACGACGGGGTGGTTTTGATGGGACCTGGAGAAATTGAAGAATGACCGATCCGATTTGCTGCATGTGGAACTGTATCTTTATAGTAGAGATGGTTCTAGTTATCTAGGGTTTTTGATTTGCTCTATGCGTGCTCATTTTTATCTATGTTGTCGCTTGTGTCTTAGAAAACTTGGTGTGATACTTGGTTGATGAAATCAAAAAGTAGAAATGATGAATCTGAATTTATTCTCTATTAATAAAAAATAAAACCCTAAACCCTCACCCTTAAAACCCTAAACCTTAAATCCTAAACCCCAAAACCTAACCCTAAAAAAAAAATAAACCTAAATAAATATAAATAAAATAAAATAAAATAACATAAATAAAAAATAAACTAAATAAATTTAAACTTACCAATTTATTTAATTTAAAAAACTATAAACCTAAAATAAAACCTAGACCCTAAACTAGAAACCCTAAACCCAAAGCACTAAACCCTAAAAAACCCTAAACTTTAAACCTTAAACCCTAAACCCTAAATCATAAACCCTAAACCTTAAACTAACCTAAACCCTAAACACTAAACCATAAACTAACCCTAAACCCTAAACCTAAAACCCTAAACTCTACAACCCTAAACCCAAAACCCTAAACTTTAAACTTTAAACCCTAAACCCTCAAAACCGTAAACCCTAAAGCCTAAATGCTAAATTTTAAACCCTAAACAATAAACCCTAATCATTAACCCTCAAAACTATAAACCCTATGCCCTAAACCCTAAACTTATTTTTCAATTTTTAGCTTAAGCTGGGTTATGTTTTTGACCTCTTGCTTTTGGGTTTTCCTGGTGGTTGCTACCTAGTAATTCTTATCTTTCCAACCTAGTTGGCTTAGTTTTTTTGGCCTGGTGGCTACTATCTTCTCTGCCTTGTTACTCTGGTTGCTAGGGGGTGAGATAGTTTCTGCTCTAGGTTTATTCTATTTTCTCCATTGGTTTGTTTGTTGGCTTTCCTCTTGAACTCGAATTACTTTTTACTGGTTTTTCATGGTTGGATGGGTGGCCTTTTGAGTGGGAACTACTATTGGTTGTTGCCTTTTTGTGCCTTCTTTTGGAGAATTTCCTACATTTTTTTGGGGTTGCCTCCTAATTCCTTATTATTTGTTGTTGGATACTTCTTTTGCCTTGGTTTTGTGCTTGGTTATTCTCCTGGGATTAGCTTTTATTGGGTGCATTATTTGCAACACATTTTGTGTTTTTATTATGCTTCCTGTCAGGTTAGTCTTTATTGCTGGGGAGGTTTTGTTTTTTGGTTGGTCCTGGCAAGCTGCTATTGTTGCCTTTCTATGGTGGATGTGCTTCTTTTGGACCACTATTGTGTGGTGCTTTATTGGTTTTATACTTTTCCTTGGCTGATGGGGATGCTTCATTTGATGGTTACTTATGATGGGTTGTTCTCTAGTGGTTGCCTTATGGCTATTTTACTTTACTAGTTTGGTTGGAGGAGCTTTACTTGTCCTCAAAATCTTGGTTGGACTTTTCCTTCTTCTCGAAAAGTTGCTGGAGCCTTTTATTGTGCTTATCGAACCTTTACTGATCCTTTTCATTTTTGCTGGTTGGTGGTTGTCTTCGGCCCCCTTTTATGTGGATGTTTTGTCTTATGGTGATTTGTACTAGCTGCATCTTATGTTTCCTTCAGTTGATGGTTTCATTTCTAAGTTGTTTAGTCATTTGTGGTTTCTAACCCTAGTTTAGCTTAGTGACTGCAACTTGTTGGGACATTGGCTTGAGGGCTCCTATCTTGGTTTTGTTGGCTATTTCTCTATTAATTGGCATTGGTCTGGTGCTTGTTGATGGCTAGTTTTGGTTTTCCCTGGTGCTTTAGCTGCAAACTGGTTGTTGCTTGCTCTTGTTTAATGTTGAAAGATCCGAACTCTACTGACCGGCTTTGGAAGTTTGCTTGTATGTCGCTATAATGGCTTTGATGTTACAAACCTCTTCTCTGATTGGAAGCATTACATTTGATTGTAACCCCTTTATGAGGTTTGGATGCTCATATGTATTATTTCCCCTTGAGATGACTCTAACTAAGCTTGAGCCTTCTTAATCTTAGCTCTCTCCTTTTCCTCTCTTTGTCATTATCCTTTTAGCTATGGCTTTTGCATTTGTAGTGTTTTGTAGATTTCTTTTACAGGTTCGAGTTTTACAGAGGGAATGGTCATTACTTAGTCAAGCTAAGCTCTGTTGTTGTGGATCTTTCTTATCTTACTTTCTCAAAGGAATCATGAACTATCACGACTCATCCTTTTACTATTTTCGTGGATTTATTATCTTACTCTGTGTTTTTTTCTTATGCTTTTCAAATTGTATTTGCTCTTTTATTTTCTTTCTTTTCTAATGTATTAGATGGGGTTTAGCTCTTTAAGTTTGTTGTAGCTTTGAGAGAAGTAGAAATTTAGAGCTTTACCCTTTTTAAAGACATTGTATCTTTTCCTTTTATAGTAAATAAATTCTAACTTTCCCATAAAAAACCCTAAACAACCCAAACTGTAAACCCTAAACCATAAACCTTAAACCCTAAACCCTAAACCTTAAACCCTAAACCCTAAACCCTAAACTGTAAACTCTAAACCCTAAATCCTAAACCTTAAACTCTAAACCATAAACTTGATTAAAAAAACCTTAAACCCTATAACCTAAACCCTAAACCCTAAACTAAAACCCGAACCTAAACTTAAAACCTAAATCCTAAACCCTAAACCCCTAAAACCCTAAACCCTAAACACTAAACCCTAAACCCTAAACCCTAAACCCTAAAACCTTAAACCAAAACCCTAAACCTAAACTTAATTAAAAATATAAAATAAAATAAAATAAAAACCTAAACTAAAACCTAAACCTAAACCTAAAAATAAAATAAAAGAAAATATAAAAACTAAACTAAAATAAAATAAATAAAGACTTAAACTAAACTAAATAATAAAATAAACTTATAAATAAAACCTAAACAAAATAAAACTAAACCTAAAATAAAAAATAAAATAAACCTAAGATAAAATAAAATAAAACTAAATAAAACTTAAACCTAAAAATTAACCTAAAAATAAATAAAAAAAATTACACTTAAACCCTAAACTAAAATAAACCAAAACCTAAATAAAAGATAAAATAAACCAAATAAAATAAACCTAACTCTAAACTAAAAGAAACTAAATAAAAATAAATAAAATCTAAACCTAAACCTAAAATCAACTAAACCTAAACCTAAACCTAGACTAAATAAAATAAAAGAAACTAAAAATAAACCTAAACCTAAATTAAAAAAGTAAAACCTAAAAATAAACCTAAAATAAAAACTTAAAACCTAAACCTAAAAAAATAAAATAAAAACTAACCCTAAAAATAAAATAAAAAATAAAATTATACAAAAAAATAAACCTAAACCTACACTTAAAAAATAAACTAAAATAAAAATAAACCTAAACTAAAATAAATAAACTTAAAACAAATAAACTAAACTAAATAAAATTAAAAATAAATTTAAATAAAAATAAATAATAGAAAATAAACAAAAATAAATAAAAAATAAACTAAATGAACCTAAACGCAGTGGTTTATTTAAATTTTTTTTTAAAACCCTAAACCCTAAAAACCCTAAACCCCAAACTTTAAACCCTAAATCCTAAACTCTAAACCCTAAACTGCTAAACCTACAACCCTAAACCCTAAACCTACAACCTAAACTTAACCTAAACTTAAACTAAATAAACCTTAAACCCTAAACCCTAAAACCCTAAACCCTAAACCCTAAACCCTAAAAAACCATAAACTCTAAACCCTAAATTAACCCTAAACCCTAAATCCTAAACCCTAAACTCTAAACCCTAAACTCAATCTAAACCTAAACCCTAATCTATATATCTAAATTAAACACTACCTTAAACCTAAACCTAAAAAACAACCTAAACTAAACCTAAACTATAAACCAAAACCTAAACTTAAAACCTAAACTAAAGTCTAACCTAAACCTAAACCCTAAACCTAAAACCTAAAACCTAAAGCCTAAACACTAAACTAAAACCTAAATCTAAACCTTAACCCTAAACCTTAAACCAAAAAAACATAAAACCTAAAACCCTAAACCCTAAACCCTAACCCTAAACATTAAACCATAAACCCCAAACCTTAAACCTAAACCTAAAGTAAACAAATAAATTAAAAAATAAACCTAAAACCTAAAATCTAATAAACTTAAACCTAAACCTAAGCCCTAAGAATGGACGCAACCTAGATGACAAGAACATCACCATCAACTGCTAGATCCGGTGGAGGCGATGATTAATGGGGTGGTGGGATCTGATACTGGATGTGGTGGTGGTCATAAAAGGTTATAAGGGAGGAGCCATGGACAAATGGTGGTGAATAAGGAGAGATTGGGATATGATGGTGGATCACACTACTCGAGAGTCCAGGGTGGTTCTGATAGAATCAAAGAAAATAACCCAATCACTACCGCTATGGAACTGTCTTTACACTAAAATGATTCTAGCATAGGGTTTTGATTTGCTCTATGCATGCTCACTTTTATCTAAGTTGTTGCTTGTGTCTTAGTAAACTTGGTGTGTTACTTGTTTGATGAAATCAAAAAGAAGAAATGTCGAATCTGAATTAGTTTTCTATTTTAAAAAAAAAATCCAAAAACCCTAAACCCTAAACTAAAATATGAACCCCAAACTTAAAACCTAAACCCTAAACCCTAAATCCTGAACTTTAAACCCTAAATCCTAAACCCTAAACCCTAAATCCTAAATGCTAAACCCTAAACCCTAAACTAACCCTAAACCCTAAAAAGCTAAGACCAAAACCAAAATTAAATAGAACCAAAAAAATAAAATAAATAAATAAACCTAAACAAAAATAAAATAAAAAATAAAATAAAATAAAAACCTAAACTTAAACCTAAAAAGAAAATAAAATTAAAAGTAAGAAATAAACTAAAATAAAATATATAAAAACCTAAACTAAAGTAAAAAATATAAAAAACCTAAAAAGGAAAAATAAACCTAAAATAAAACTAAATAAAACCTAAACCTAAAAGTAAACCTAAAATAAATAAAATAAAACATAAACCCTAAACTAAAAAAAAAAAAACTAAAAAAAAAAAAAAACCTAAACCTAAATAATAATAAACTAAATTAAAAGAAATAAAACTTAAAAATAAACAAAACCTAAACCTAAACTAAATAAAATAAAATAAATTAAAAATAAAGCTTAACCTAAATTAAAAAATTAAACCTAAAAATAAACTTAAAATAAAAATTTAAACCCTAAACCTAAAAAATAAAATAAAAACCAAAACCTAAAAATAAAAACTAAAATCGAAACCTAAAAAAATAAAATAACAATAAACTTAACTAGAAAATAAACATAAACTTAAACCTAAAACTAAAAAATAAACTAAAACAAATAAGCCTAACATAAATAAACTAAACTAAATAAAAATGAAAATAAACCTAAATAAAAATAAAATATAAAATAAACTAAAATAAATAAAATATAAGCTTAATAAACCTAAACCTGCTAGTTTACTAAATTTTAGAAAAATAAATAAAATAAATCAAATTAAAATTAAAATTTAAAAAAACCCGGACCCTAAATCCTAAAACCCTAAACCCTAAATTGTAACCGTAAACCTTAAACCTCAAAGCCTACAGCCTTAAACCCTAAACTCTAAAAACCGAAAAACCTTAACCTAAACTAAATAAAACCTAAAAATAAAATAAAGAGAAAAAGCTAAACCTTAATAAAATAAAAAAATAAAGTAAAATAAAAACCTAAACTAAAACCTAAACCTAAACCTAAACCTAAAAATAAAGTTAAATTAAAAATAAAAACTAAACAAGAATATAATATAAAAAATTCTAAACTAAACTAAAAAAATAAAATAAACCTAAAAATAAGAAACCTAAATAAAATAAAAACTAAAGGTTTAATTAAAATAAAATAAACCTAAAATAAATTAAAAACTAAATAAGAACCTAAACCTAAAAAATGAACCTAAAGATAAAACCTAAAAACTAATAAAAAATAAAACCTAAACCCTAAACTAAAAACAAAACCTAAACCTAAAATAAATAAAATAAAATAATCCTAAACCTAAACTAAAATAAATTAAACTAAAATAAATAAAACCTAAACCTAAACCTAAAATAAACTAAACCTAAACCCTAAACTAAATAAAATAAAATAAACTAAACCAAATAAATTAAGCAATAAAACCTAAAAAATAAACCTAAAATAAAAAACCTAAACCTAATTGTAAAAAAATAAAATAAAACCTAAACCTAAACCAAAACCAAAAAATTAAATAAAAAATAAAACTAAGAATAAACCTAAACTTAAACCTAAAACTAAAAAATAAACAAAAATAAATAAACCTAACATAAATAAACTAAACTAAATAAAAATAAAAAATAAACCTAATAAAAAATAAAATATAAAATAAACTAAAATAAATAAAATATAAACTAAATAAACCTAAACCTACCAGTTTACTTTATTTTTAAAAATTAAAAATTAATTAATTAATTAAAATTAAAATTTAAAAAAAAACCCTAACCCTAAACCCTAAAGCCCAAAACCCTAAATTATAAACCATAAATCCTAAACTGTAAACCCTAAACGCTAAAACCTACAACCTTAAACCCTAAACCCTAAACCCCAAATCCCAAACCCTAAAAACCTAAAAACCTAAAAACCTTATCCTAAACAAAATAAAACCTAAAAATAAAATAAATAAAAAAAGCTAAACATTAATAAAATAAAAAAAATTAATAAAAATAAAAACCTAAACTTAAACCTAAAAATAAAATAAATTGAAAAATAAAACTAAACTAAAATAAAATAAATAAAACCCAAACCAACTAAAATATAAAGTAAACCTAAAATAAAAATAAATAAAATAAAAACTAAACGCTTAATAAAATAAAATAAAATAAAATAAAATAAAATAAAAAAACTAAATAAAAAAATATAAACATAAAAATAAAACCTAAAAATAAAACCTAAAATAAAAAAAATAAAACCTAAATAAACTAAAACAAACCTAAACCTAAATTAAACCAAAATAAAATAAACCTAAACATAAATAAAATAAACTAAACTAAATAAAAATAAACCTAAAATAAACCTAAACTAACTAAAAATAAACTAAATAAATAAATAAACTAAAAATAAATAAACCTAAACTAAATAAAATCTAAAATAAACTAAAAATAAAACCTAAACCAAAACCAAAAAAAAATATAATAAAAAACCTAAAATAAACTAAACTAAATAAAATTAAATAAAATAAAACTAACTAAAATAAATTAAAATAAACTATAAACCTTACTAATAATAAAATAAAATAAACATAAACTAAATAAAATAAACCTTAAACCCTAAAACTAAAACTAAACCCTAAAACCCTAAACCTAAATCCTAAACCCTAAAATCAGAAACCTACCAAAACTAACCTAAACCTTAAACCTAAATCAAACCCCTAAACTAAAACCATACAAACTAAACTATAAACCCTAAACTACTCTAAACCCTAAACCTTAAACCACCATACAACCCTAAACCCTAAACCCTAAATCTTAAACCCCAAACCCTAAGCACTAAACCCTCAAAACCCTAAACCCTAAAGCCTAAACACTAAACACTAAACCCTAAACCTTAAACCCTAAATCCTAAACCCTAAACCCTAAACTTATTTTTACTTTTTAGGAGTGTTATTTTTTGACCTCTTGCTTTTGGGTTGGCCTAGTGGTTGCCCTGTGGTTCCCCGGCTTTTCAACCCATGTGCTAGTTTTTTTTTTGGCTGTGGCTACTATCTTCTCTACCTTGTTACTCTGGTCATTGGTGGATGAGATGGTTTCTTCTCAAGCTTTATTCGATTTTTAACACCTGTTGGTTAGTTGGCTCTCCTCTTGAACTCAAATTACTTTTTACTAGTTTTTCATGGTTGGATGGGTGGCCTTCCTAATGGGAATTATTGTTGGATATTCTCTTTCTCATCCTGTAGAATTTCCTGTCTACTTTTTCTAGGGTTGCCTACCAGTTCCTTATTATTTGTTGTTGGATCTTTCTTTTGCCTTGGTTTTGTGTTTGCTTATTCTCCTAGGATTAACCTTTGTTGGGTGCATCATTTGCAACACATTTTATGTTGTTATAATGCTTCATGTCGGGTTAGACTTTGTTGTTGGGGAAGTTTAGTTTTTTGGCTACTCTTGGCTAGCTGCTACTGTTTCCTTTCTATGGTGGTTGTGCTTCTTTTGGACCTCTATTATGTGGTGCTTTATTGGTTTTCTGCTTTTCTTTGGCTACTGGTGATGCATCCTTTGTTGGTTACTTATGATGGGCTATTCTCTAGTGGTTGCCTTATGGCTATTTTACTAAGTTGGTTTGGTTGGAGGACTTTTAGTTGTCCTTAAAATCTTGGTTGGTTAATTATTTTCCTTTTTATTGGTTTTTTCTCTATTAATTGGCAAGATTCTACTACTTGTTGATGGCTGGTTCTAGTTTTCCCTAGTTTAGAGCTTGGATGGGTATTTGGACAATGACTATTATTACTATTCTGACTTTATTCTAGCCTCTCTCTGGGTTATTGTGAATAGCCTGTTGTGGTTTTTGTTTGGTGGTTTGCCTGCTAGCTAGTAACAGTTTGGTTGCTCTCTATTTAATGGTGCAGGATATAGAACTCTATGGACTGCTGACCTTGGATGTTTGCTTGTATCGGTATGTCTTATCATGGTTTTGATGCTACTCACCTCTTCTCTAGTTGGTAGCATTACATATGATTGTAAATCTTCTTTATGAAGTTTTGATGCGCATATCTATTGTTGCCCCTTGAGATGATCCTAACTAAGCCCTTTACTCTTTCTTAAATTTCTCTCCTTTTCTCTCTTTATCCTTATCCTTTAGCTATGACTTTTGCCTTTGTAGTGTTTAGCGATTTCTACATGTTGGAACTTTACAGAGGGAATGGTCGTACTCACCAACCCAAGTGTTTTGATCTTGCTTTCTCAAATATATCATGAACTTTTGACTTATCCTTTTACTAATTTTAGATTTGTTTTAGTCTTACTTTGTGTCTTTTTCTCATTTGCTTTCTAGCTATTGTATTTGCTCTTTTGTTTTTTTCTTTTTCTAAGTACTAAGATGGGGATTTAGCTCTTTAGGTTTCTTGTTGCTCTTAGAGCAAAAGAATTTTAGAGCTTCACCCCTTTTATGGACATTGTATCTTCTCCTTTTATGATAATGAAATTCTAACTTTCCCCAAAAAGATCCTAAACCATAAATAGCCCTAAACCCAAAACCCTAAATAATAAACCCTAAACCTTAAACCCAAAACCCTAAGCCCAAAATCCTAAATCATAAACCCTAAACTAACCTTAAACCTAAAACCATAAACCCTAAAGCCTAAAAATCTAAAAGCTTAAACCTAAACTAAATTAAACCTTAAAATAAAATTAAATAAAAACCTAAATCAAAATTAAAAAAAATTAAAAAAAAAAAACTAAAACCTAAACCTTAAAAGAAAATAAAATAAAAAATTAAGAAATAAACTAAAATAAAATAAATAAGAACCTAAACTAAACTAAAAAAATAAGAAACCTTGAAAACTAAACTAAAAACTAGATAAAAATTGAACCTTGAAAAAAAACCTAAACCTGAAAATAAAACCCAAAACCCTAAAAAAAACCTCTAATCCAAAACCATAAACCCTAAAACTAACCCTAAACCCTAAAACCTAAACCCTAAACCCTAAACCCTAAACCCTAAACCCTAAAACCTTATACTCCAAATAATAAACCCAAACCCTAAACCCTAAAACCTTAAACCCTAAACCCTAAACCCTAAACTCTGTTAAACAAAAAACCTTAAACCCCAAACCTTAAATCCTAAACTAAAACCTAAACCCAAAACTTAAAACCTAAATCCTAAACCCCAAAACCTAAACCTTAAACACTAAACCACAAACCCTAAACCCTAAAACCCTAAAACATAAACCTTAAACCCTAAGCCCTAAAACCTAAACCTAAATAAAAAAATAAAGTAAAATAAAATAAAATAAATGCCTAAACTAAAACTTAAACCAAAACCTAAAAATAAAATAAAATAAAAAAAGTAAAAACTAAACTAAAATAAAATAAATAAAAACCTAAACTAAAATTAAAAAAATAAAATAAACCTAAAAATAAAACACCTAATTAAAATGAAAATTAAACATAAAATAAAAAGAAAATAAACATAAGATAAAATAAAATAAAACTATATAAAAACATAATCCTAAAAATTAAACCAAAAAAGAAATAAAATGTAACACCTAAACGCTATACTAAAAAAAATTAACCTAAAATAAAACTAAAGTAAATAAAATAAAGTAAACCTAAACCTAAACTAAAATAATCTAAAAATAAATAAATAAAACTTATACGTAAAACTAAAATAAACTAAACCTAAACCAAAACATAAACTAAAAAAAAATAAATTAAACTAAAAATAAACCTAAGCCTAAACTAAAAAATAAAACCTAAAAATAAACCTAAACTAAAAACCTAAAACCTAAACCTAAAAAAATAAAATAAAAATTGAAACCTAATTGAAATAATAAAATATAACTCCTAAACCTAAAAAACCAAAATAAAAATAAAACTAAACTAAGAAATATACTTAAACCTAAACCTAAACCTAAAATATAAACTAAAAAATAACCTACAAAAAATAATAAAAATAAATAAACTAAACTAAACAAAAATAAACATAAACATAAATAAAAATATAAAAATAAAATCAATGAAAATAAATAAAAAATAATCTAAATAAATTAAATAAACTAAATAAACTTAAACTAAACCTATCGATTTATTTAATTAAATGAAAACCCTAAACCTACAACCCTAAACCCTATATCCTAAACCTTAAACCCTGAACTCTAAACCTTAAACCCTAAACTTACAACCCTAAACCCTAAACCATAAAAAACCCTAAACTAAACCTAATCTAAACTAACCTAAACCTAAACCTAAAAAAAACTAAACCAAACCCTAAACCTAAACTAAAACCAACTAAACTAAATCTCCCTAAACACTAAACCTAAACCAAAACTAAACTCTAAAATAATAAAACTAACCTTAAACTAAACTTAAACCTCCTAAACCTAAACCTAAACAAAACCTAAACTCTTAAACTTAAATCAGAAACCTTAAACCCTAAATAAAACCTAACTAAACAAACCTAAACCTAAACTATAACTTAAACTAAACCTAAAACACTAAACCTATACATCATAAACTAAACCTTAAACCCTAAAACTTAAATCCTAAACTCCCTAAACTCTAGAATAAAACCTAAACCTAAAACCTAAACCTAAACCTTAAATCTAGTAAAACCTAAACTAAACCTAAAACCTAAACCTAAACCCTAAACCCTAAACCATAAATACTAAAATCATAAACCCTAAACCTACAACCAAACCTAAATAAAAATAAATAAATAAAATAAATGCCTAATTAAAACCTAAACCAAAACCTAAAATAAATAAAAAATAAAAATAAAACTAAACTAAAATAAAATAAATAAAACCTAAACTAAAATTAAAAAAAAAATAAACCTAAAAATAAAAAACCTAATTAAAATGAAAACTAAACATAAAATAAAAAGAAAATAAACATAGGATAAAATAAAATAACTATGTAATAGCATAATCATAAAAATTAAACCAAAAAAGAAATAAAATGTAACACCTAAACCCTATACTAAAAAAAATTAAACCTAAAATAAAACTAAAATAAATAAAATAAAGTAAACCTAAACCTAAACTAAAATAATCTAAAAATAAATAAATAAAACTTATCCCTAAAACTAAAATAAACTAAACCTAAACCTAAACTTAAACTAAAAAAATAAAATAAACTAAAAATAAACCTAAGCCTAAATTAAAAAAACCCTAAAATAAAAACCTAAATCCTAAACCTTTGAAAATAAAATGAAAACCTGAACCTAATTCAAATAATAAAATAAAAATCGTAAACCTAAAAAACCAAAATAAAAATAAAACTAAACTAAAAAATATAATTAAACCTAAACTTAAACCTAAAAAATAAACTAAAATAACCTACACTAAAATAAATAATCCAAAAATAAATAAACTAAATTAAATAAAAATAAAAATAAACATAAATAAAAATATAAAAATAAAATCAATGAAAATAAATAAAAAATAAACTAAATAAACAAAATAAACCTAAACCTATTGATTTATTTAATTAAAAGAAAATCCTAAAGCCCTAAATCCCAAACCCTATATCAAACCTAAATAACCTAAAAACTAAATCCTAAACCTAAACTAAACCTAATCAACTTAAACCCTAAATAAAACTATAAACTAACCTAATCCTATAACCTAAAAAAATAAAAACCCTAAATAAAATTAAACCCTAAACCTAAAACCCTAAACTTAAAATAAAATAACTCTAAACCTAAACTAAAACTAAACCTAAACTTAAAAACCTAAAATAAAAACCTAAACCAAATACTAAACCCCAAACCAAAACTAAAACCTAAACTAAACCAAATAACCTAAACCAAAACTAAATAAACCTAAAACCCTAAACTAAATAAATAAACTATAAACCTAACCCTAACCTTAAAATAAACCTAAACTAAACTAAACTCTAAATAAAACCTAAACCCAAAAAACTAACTAAAACCTTAAACTAAACCAAAACTAAACCCTAAACCTAAAACCTAAACCTAAACTAAACCCTAAACCCTAAACACTAAACCACAAACCCTAAACCCTAAGCCCTAAACCCTAAAACCCTAAACCATAAACCCTAAACCCTAAACCCTATAACCTAAACTTAAATAAAAAAATAAATAAAATAAAATAAATGCCTAAACTAAAACCTAAACCAAAACTTAAAAATAAAATAAAATAAAATAAATAAAAACTAAACTAAAATAAAATAAATAAAAACCTAAACTAAGATTTAAAAAATAAAATAAACCTAAAAATAAAAAACCTAATTAAAATAAAAATTAAACATAAAATAAATAAAAAATAAACATAAGATAAAATAAAATAAAACTATAAAAAAAAAACTAAAATTAAACCAAAAAAAGAAATAAAATGTAACACCTAAACCATACTAAAAAAAAACTAAACCTAAAATAAAACTAAAAAAATAAAGTAAACCTAAACCTAAACTAAAATAATCTAAAATAAATAAATAAAACTTATACCTAAAACTAAAATAAACTAAACCTAAACCTAAACTTAAACTAAAAAAAATACAATAAACTAAAAATAAACCTAAGCTTAAACTAAAAAAAAACTAAAATAAAAACCTAAAACCTAAACCTAAAAAAATAAAATAAAAACCTAAACCTAATTCAAATAATAAAATATAAATCCTAAACCCAAAAAACCAAAATAAAAATAAAACTAAACTAAAAAATATACCTAAACCTAAAAAATAAAATAAAATAATCCTAAAATAAATATATTAAATTAAAAAATAAAATAATATAAAATAAAATATAAAGATAAAATAAATAAAATAAATAAATAAACTAAATAAACTAAACCTATCATTATTTAATTAAAGAAAATAAAACCCTAAACCCTAAACCTATCCTAAACCTTAAAACTCTAAACCCTAAATCCTAAACTAAACCCTAAACCCTAAACTAAAACAAAACCTTAAACTGAATCTAAACTAACTTAAACCCTAAACTAAAAAACCATAAACCCTAAACCCTAATCCTCTAAATTAAACCCAAACTAAACCCTAAATCTAAATCAGAACCCTAAATCTTAAACCTAAACTCAAAACCTAAACCTAAATAACTCAACCTCTAAACCTAAAATCTAAACACTAAACGTTAAACCCAATCCTTAAAACCTAAACACAAAACCCTAAACTCAAACCTAAATTGTAAAACCTAAACTTAAACCTAAACCCTAAAGCTCTAAAGATTATACCCTAAACTAAACCCTAAACCTAAACCCTAAACCTAACTAAACCCTAAACCTAACCCTAACCTAAACCTAAATCCTAAATCTAAACCTAGTAAATAAAATTTAAAAATAAACCTAATCAAAACCTTAAACCTAAACAAACCTAAACCTCAAACCCCAATCCCTAAATCTAAACCTAAAGTAAATAAATATATTAAAAAATAAATCTAAACCCTATAACCTAAGAAACCTAAAGCTAAACCTAAACCCTAATAATGGATAGAACCTTAACGGCAAGAACATCAGCCAACTAGACTCCCAGATATGGCGGAAGTAAGCTGAGGCATCATCAAGTGGTGGTGGGGATCTAGAGGTAGGTGCATATGGAGGTGGTGGTGTAATGGCTATGTAAGGGAAGAGAGACGAAAAGTTATAGCCATTGGTGGGTGAAGGGAGATAGAAGATATGATGGATCTACTCGAAAGGTTGGGGTTGTTCTGATGGAAACTAGAGAAACTGAAGAATGACTGATCTGATCTGCTATTAATGGAACTGTGTCTTTATAGTAGAGATGATTCTAGTTATCTATGATTTTTGAATTGCTCTATGCATGCTCATTTTCTACTTATGTTGTCGGTTGTGCCTTAGAAAACTTGGTGGTTACTTGGTTGATGAAATCAAAAAGAAGAAATGTTTAATCTGAATTTGTTTTCTATTAAAAAAATTTAAAAACCCTAAACCCTAAGCTAAAACCTAAACCCTAAACCCTAAATCATAATCCCTAAACCCTAAATCCTAAAACAATAAGCCCTAAACCCTAAACCATAAACCCTAAATCCCTAAACCCTAAACCCTAAACCCTAAACCCTAAACCCTAAACCCTAAACCCTAAACCCTAAACTAATCCTAAACCCTAAATCCAAAACCCTAAAATGCTAAAAACCTCAACCTAAACTAAATAAAACTTTAAATAAAATAAATATAAAAAACATAAACCAAAATGAAATAAAAAAAATAAAATGAAATAAAAGCTTAAACTAAAACCTAAACGTAAACCTAAACCTAAAAAAAAATAAAATAAAAATAAAAACTAAACTAAAATAAAATAAATAAAACTAAACCTAAAAAATAAACCTAAATCTAAAAAATAACTAAAATAGAAAACCTAAACTAAAATAAATATACTTAGAATAAATAAACAAAACTTAATAAAAATAAAAATAAACCTAAATAAAAATGAAAAATAAAAAATAAACTAAAAAAATAAAAAATAAAATAAATAAACTAAATAAACCAAAATCTACTAGTTTACTTAATAATATAAAAATAAAAAAATATAAATAAGTAAAAAAAACCATATCCCTAAATCGTAAACCTTAAAACTAACCATAAACCATAAACCCTAAACCCTAAAACCTTAAACACTAAACCTTAAACACTAAACACTAAACCATTAATCCTCTAACCTAGAACCCTAAACCATAAACCCTAAACCTCATATCTTAAACCCTAAACTCTAAACCCTAACCCTAAAAACCTAAAACCTTAAACCTAAACTAAATAAAACCTTAAAATAAATTAAATAAATAAACTTAAACATAAATAAAATAAAATAATAAAATAAAATAAAAAACCTAAACTAAAACCTAAATCTAAACTTAAACCTAAAAATAAAATAAAATAAAAAATAAAAACTAAACTAAAATATAATAATTGAAAACCTAAGCTAAACTATAAAATAAAATAAACCATAAATTAAAAATGCTAAATAAAAAGAACTAAACGTAAAATAAAAATAAAATAAACCTAATATAAAATAAAATCAAAACTAAATAAAAACCTAAACCTAAAAAATAAAACTTAAAATAAAATCTAAAATTGAAATAAATAAATAAAACCTAAACCATAAACTAAAAAAAAAAACTAAACCTAAATAAACAAAATAAAATAAACCTAAACCTAAACTAAAATAAAATAAACTAAAATAAATAAAACATTAACATAAACCTAAAATAAACTAAACTAAACCCTAAATAAAATAAAAAAAAACTAAAATAAACCTAAACCTAAGCTTTAAAATTAAACAAAAATATAAACCTAAAATTAAAACCTAAAAAAAATAAATTAAAACCTAACCTAAACTTAAAAAATAAATAAACCTAAACCTTAAAAAAGAAAATAAAATAAATCTGCTAAAATAAACATAAACCTAAACCTAAACCTTAAAAATAAACTAAAATAAAAAACTAAAACTAAAATAAATAAGCTAAACTAAATAAACAAAATAAACCTAAATAAAAATAAAAAATATAATAAACTAAAATAAATAATAAATAAACTAAATAAACCTAAACCTACGAGTTTACTTAATTTTAAAAAAAACCTAAACCTAAAATAAACCCTAAACCCTAAAAACCTAAACCCTAAACCCTACCTAAATCTTTAACCCTAAACCCTAAACTAACATAAACCCCTAAACTCTAAACTGAACCTAAACCCTAAACCTTATACCCCCTACAACCCTACAACCCTACATCCCTAAACCCTAAACCTTAATCCCTCAAAACCATAAATCCTAAAGCCTGAACACTAAACCCTAAACCCTAAACCCTACACCCTAACCATAAACCCTAAAGTCTAATTGTAAACCTTAAACTTATTTTCACTTTTTAGCCTCAACTAGGTTATATTTTTGACCTCTTGCTTTTGGGTTGGCTTGGTTGTTGCTACCTAGTGGTTACTGACTTTTTTCACCTAAGTTTTTTTTTTAGCTTACATCTTCTCTGTTACTCTGTTGTGGTGGATGAGATGGATTTCTTTTTATTATGTTTTCTGCACTACTTGGTTTGTTGGCTTTCCACTTGAATTCAAATTACTTTTACTGGTTTTTCATGGTTGGATGGGTGGCCTTCCTAGTGGGAACTGTTATTGGTTGTTGCCTTTCTAGGCCTTATTTTTGAGAATTTCATTGCTACTTTTTAGGGGTTTTCTATTGGTTCCTTGTTGTTCATTGTTAGATCTTTCTTTTGCCTTGGTTTGTGTTTGCTTATTCTTATGGGATTAGCCTCTGTTGGGTGCATTATTTGCATTACATTTTAAGTTATTTTTATGCTTCTCTAGTTATTCTTTATCGTGGAAGTCGCCTAGCCATCGCTGTCTTTATATGGTGGTTGTGCTTCTTTTAGACCTTTGTTCTGTGGTGCTTTGTTGGTTTTCTACTTTTTCTTAGGGATGCTACCTTTATTGGTTACTTATGATGATTATTCTGGTAGTTGCCTTATGGCTATTTTACTTAGTGGTTTGGTTGGAGGACTTTAGTAGTCTTTGAATCTTGGTTTGATTTTTTTCCTTGTTGGTCTTCCTTATTCTTGGACAATTTGCTAGAGCCTTTGTGTTACAACCTTTGTTGATCTTATTGATTGGAATTTTGGTTTATGGTGGTTGGTGGTCGCCTTTCGCCTTTGTGTGGCTATTTTGTCTTAGGATTCTGACTAGCTTTTATGTTTCCATCAATTGATGGTTTCATTTTTGAGTTGTTTAGTCATTTGTGGTTGCTCACCATGGTTTAGCTTATTGACTACTACTTATTGGGACTTTGGCTTGAGGGGTCCTATCTTGGTTTTGTTGGTTGTTTCTTTGTTGCATGATGATGGCTGGTTCTAGTTTTCCTAATTTATTTTGAGTATTTGGATATTGGCTATTGGTGTTCTAACTTTGTTCTAGCCTCACTAGGTTATTGTGATTAGTCTATTGTATTTTTGTTTATTGGTTTGGTCGCTAGCTAGTTGTTGGTTGCTTTTTGTTTAATAGTAATATCTGAACTCTCACATGCTGGCCTTGGATGTTCATGCATCGTATGTGGGTATGATGGCTTTGATGTTACTCACCTCTTCTCTTTGGTTGGTAGCATTACATATGATTGTAACCCTTCTTTATGAAGCATTGATACTAATATATATTATTGACCCTTCAGATTTTCTTAATTGAGCCTAAGCCTTCTCTTTCTCAGCTCTCTCCTTTTCTTGTCTTTATCTTTATCCTTTTTAGCTATGACTTTTGCCTTTGTAGTGTTTTGCAGATTTCTTTTATAAGTTGGAACTTTATAGAGGGAATGGTCATTACTCAATCAACCCAAGTGTTATTGTTGTGGATCTTCCTTATCATGGTTTCTCAAAGGAATCATGAACTGCTGCTAGCTCATCCTTTTAATCTTTAGATTTGTTTAGTCACTCTTCTTTTCTCTTGTTCCTATTATATTTCCTCTTTATTTTATTTTCTTTTCCTAATGTACTTAGAGATGCCTAGCTCTTAGGTTTCTTATTGCTCAAGAGTAGAATTTTAAAGCTTTTACCCCTTTTTTATCTTCTTCCTTTATGGTAATAAAATTCTAACTCCACCCTAAAACAAAACCCTAAACCCCAAACCCTAAACCCTAAACCCTAAACCTGAAACCCTAAAAAGCTAAAAAAATAAAACTAAACTAAATAACACCTACAAATAAAATAAATAAAAAAATCCTAAATGAAAATAAAATAAAAATATAAAATGAAAAAAAACTAAAACCTAAACCTTAACCTAAGCCTAAAAAGATAATAAAATTAAAAATAAAAAACTAAACTAAAATAAAATACATAAAAACCTAAACTAAACTAAAAAATAAAAAACCAAAAAAAAACTAAACCTAAAATAAAAATAAAATAAATCAAAAATAAAATAAAATAAAAACCAAATAACATCCTAAACCTACAAAAAAATCCTAAAATAAAACCTAACAATAAATAAAAAATAAATCCTAAACCCTCAACTAAAAAAAAAAGAAACCCTAAACCTAAAATAAAAATATAATAAGCCTAAACCTAAACTAAAAGAAATTAAACTAAAATAAATAAAACCTAAACCTAAACCTAAAATAAACTAAAATGTAACCAAAACCTATACTAAATAAAATAAATAAACTAAAAAATAAACCTAAACCCACTAAAAAATAAAACCTAAAAAACCTAAAATGAAAACCTAAACCTAAACTTAAGAAAATAAAATAAAACCTAAACCTAAACCTAAAATAAAAATAAACAATAACCTAAAAATTAAACTAAAAATAAAACTAAACTAAAAATAGACCTAAACTTAAAAAATAAACTAAAATAAAAAACCTAAAATGAAATAAATAAACTAAACTAAATAAAGATAAAAAAACCTAAATAAAAATAAAAAAATAAACTAAAATAAATAATAAATAAACTAAATTAACCAAATGAACCTAAACCTACATATTTACCTAATTTTAAAAAAATAAAAATGAACTAAAAAAAAAGACTAACCCTAAACCCTAAACCCTAAACCCTAAACCCTAACCCTAACCCTAAACCCTAACCCTAAACCTAAACTCTAAACCCTAAACCCTAAACCCTAAAACCTTAAACCCTAAAACCCTAACCCTAAACCCTAAACCCTATAAAATAAAAAACCTAAACCTAAACTAAATAAACCATATAAATAAAAAATTATTTAAACTAAATAAAGTAAAAAATAAATAAAATAAAACCTAAACTAAAACCTAAGCCTACCTAAAATAAAATAAAATAAAAAAATAAAAAACTAAAATAAAATAAAAAAAACATAAACAAAATTAAAATATAAAATAAACCAAAGAATAAAAAACTTAAATAAAATAAAAGCTAAACATAAATAAAAATAAAATAAACCTAAAATAAAATAATATAAAATCTAAATAAAAACCTAAACTGAAAAAATAAACCTTAAAATAAAACCTAAAACTAAATAAAAAATAAAACCTAAACCCTAAACTAAAAAAAAAAACCTAAACCTAAAATATAAATAAAATAAACAAAATAAATTAAACCTAAACCCAAACTAAATAAACTAAACTAAAATAAATAAAACCTAAACCTAAACCTAAAATAAACTAAACCTAAACTTAAACATAAACTAAATAAAAGAAAATAAACTAAAAGTAAACCTAAACCAAAACTAAACATTAAAACCTAAAAAATAAACCTAAAACCTAAAACCTAAAAAAAATAAAATAAAACCTAAACATAATAATAATATAAAACCTAAACTTAAATAAAAAATAAAAATAAATTTCAACTAAAAATAAACCTAAACCTAAACCTAAAAAATAAACTAAAATAAAAAGCCTTAACTAATATAAATAAACCTAAAATCAATAAACTAAATTAAATATAAAATAAAAAATAAACTTAAATAAAAATAAAAAAATAAAATAAACTAAAACAAATAAAAAATAAACTAAATAAACCTAAACCTACTAGTTTAGCTTATTTTAAAAAAAATCTATAAACCCTAAACCCGAAATCCTAAAATACCATAAACTCTAAACCCTAAATGCTAAAACCATAAACTGTAAAATCCTAAACCCTATACCATATACCATAACCCTAACCCTAAACCCTAAACCATAAATCCTAGACCTAAACCTAACTAAATAAATTAAAAAATAAACCTAAACCCTAAAACCCAATAAACTTAAACTTAAACCTAAACCCTAAGAATGGCCAGAACCTTGATGGGTGGATCACCGCCAAACCAAAGTTCCGACCAAGGGAAGGCTAAGGAGCCGATCTATCGCAGGGGTGGTGGGGATCCGGAGGTGTCGCAAAATGGAGGTGGTGGTCGATGGTGGTGCTTATGGAGGGAGAATGAGGTTAACCGTGGTGATGGCTGAGGGAGGGATTGGGATATGATGATGGATTCTCCTACCGAGATGTGTGTGGTTCTAATGGCAACGGAGAAACCAAGAAGATCAATCCTATCTCAAGATATGGAATCAGATCTTTATTGTAGGGTTCAAGTCATTTTGATTTGATTCTATGCTCATTTTTATTTATGTCGTTGAGTGTCTTAGAAAACTTAGTGTGTTACTTGGTTGATGAAATCCTAAAAAAGAAATGTTAAATCAGAATTTGTTTTTTGTTAAAAAAATAAAAACCCTAAACTAAAACCTGAACCTTAAACCCTAAATTACAAAAACCCTAAACCCCTATACCCCTAAACCCTAAACCCTAAAATCCTAAACACTAAACCCTAAAACCTAAACTAAACCTAAACCTAAACCATAAACCCTAAACTCCCTAAACTAAACCTAAACCTAAACTCAAACCCTACAACTCTAAACCTAAACCCTAAACCTAAAACTAAAACCTAAACCTTAAACCTCAACCCTAAAACCTAAACCCTAAAAGTTAAACCTCCTAAATCCTAAAACCTAAACCCTATAACTAAAACTAAACTCCTAAACCTAATAACCCTACTCCTTAAAATTAAAAACCATAATCCTAAACATACCTAAACTAACCTAAACTAAACCCTAAACTAAACCCTAAAACCCTAAACCCTAAAACCTAAACCCTAAACCCTAAAAACCTGAAAACATAAACCTAAACTATATAAATCTTAAAAATAAAATAAATAAAAAAACCTAAACCTAAATATAATAAAAAAAGTAAAATAAAAGAAAAACCTAAACCTTAAAATACAATAAAATAAACTAAAATAAAATAAATAAAACCTAAATTAAAACATAAATAAAATAAACTTAAATAAAAACCTAATAAAATAAAAACTAAATGTAAAATAAAATAAAATAAACCTAAAATAAAATAAAATAAAAACCCTACACTCTAAATCCTAAACCCTAAATCATAAACTCAAAGCCCTAAACCATCAACTTAAAACCCTAAACCCTAAGCCTTATACCTTAAACCAACAATCTTAAACCATAAACCTTAAATTTAAACCTTAAAAAATGCTAAACCTTAAAACCTAAGCCCTAAAACCCTAAACCCTAAACCCTAAGCTCAAAATCCTAAACTAACCCTAAACACTAAACCCTTAGCCCAAATCCCAAAACACTAACCCTAAACCCTAAACCCCAAAACCATAAACCTTAAAACCCTAAACTCTAAACCCTAAATCCTAAAAGCTTAAAACCTAAACCTAAACTAAATAAACCCTAAAAATAAAATAAATATAAAAACCTAACCTTAAATAAAATAGAAAAATAAAATAAAATATAATCCTAAACTAAAACCTAAACTTAAACTTAAAAATAATATAAAATATACTAATAAAAATAAACAAAATAAATAAATAAACCCTAAACTAAACTAAAAAATAAAATAAACCTAAGAATAAAAAAACCTAAATAAAATAAAAACTAAATGTCAAATAATAATAAAATAAACCTAAAATATAATAAAATAAAATCCTTAAACCTTAAACCCTAAACCCTAAACCCTAAACCTTAAATCTTAAACCTTAAATAGTAAACTCTAAGCCCTAAACTCTAAACTCTAAATCTACAACCCTAAACCCTAAACCAAAACCCTAATCCCCAAACTCTAAAAAACTATAAACCTTAAACCCTAAACCCTAAAACCCTAAACTCGAAATCCTAAACCCTAAACCTTAATCCGTAAATCCTAAACTAACCTTAAACCATAATGCCCCCTACAACCCTAAACATTAAACCCTATGACACTAAACCATAAACCCAAAACCTTAACCTAAACCATAAATAAACTAAAATAAACCCTAAATCATAAACCTAAACCCTAAACTAAATAATCTAAACCTTAAACTCTAAACCTTAAACTCTAAATCTTAAAATCTTAAGCTAAACCTACTCTCTAATTAAAAAAAACTTAAACCCTAAACTCCTAACTTAAATTAATCAGAACCTTAAACCCTAATCTAACCCTAAACTTAAAACCTAAACCCTAAATCCTTAAAATTAAACACCCTAACCCTAAACTAAAATTCTAAACCTTAAACCTAAAAAACTAAACTTAAACCCTAATCCCAAACCTAAACTCCTAAACCTAAACTAAATAACCCTAAAACCTAAAACCTAATCTAAAAAAAACTAAAGCCTAAATTCTAAACCCTAAACCTTAAACCCCAAATCAAACTAACCCTAAGCTAACCCTAAACCCTAAACCTAATACCATAAACCTTAAACCATAACCCTAAACTCTAAACCATAAAACCTTAAACCCTAAACCCTGAAATCATAAATCTTATACCCTAAACCCAAAACCCCTAAACCCTAAAAACCTATAAACCTAAACTTAAATAAAATAAAAACTAAAAATAAAATAAATAAATAAAACTAAACCTAAAAAAATAAAATAATAAAATAATAAAATAAAATAAAAACCTAAACTTAAAAATAAAATAAAATAAACTAATAAAATAGGGTAAAATAAATTAAATAAAAATCTATACTAAACTAAAAAATAAAATAAACCTAAGAATAAAAAACCTAAATAAAATAAAACTATACTTAAAATAAAAATAAGTTAAACCTAAAATAAACAAAATAAAAAAAACTAAATAAAACCTAATCCTAGAAAATAAACCTAAAAAAACACTAAATAAAACCTAAACTTGAAAAGGAAAACTTAAAAATAAACCAAAAAAAAATTAAAAAAAATCTTAAACCTTAAACTAAGAAAAAACATAATCCTAAATTAAAAATAAAATAAAAATAAAGCTAAACTAAAATAAATAAAACCTAAACCTAAACTTAAACCTAAAATAAACTAAACATGAACCCCAAACTAAATAAAATAAAAGAAATTAAAAATAAACCTAAACCTACACTAAAAACTAAAATGTAAAAATAAACCTAAAATAAAACCTAATCCTAAACATTAAAAAATAAAATCAAAACCTAAACCTAAAATTAAACGAAAAAATAAACATAAACCTACTTAAACTTAGAAAATAAACTAAATCAAAAAACCTACACCTAAACCCTAAACTAAAACCTAAACCCTAAACCTAAAACCTAAACCCTAAACCCTAAACCCTAAATAATTAAAACTCCAAACCCTAAAACCTAAACCCTGAACCCAAAAAAATAAAATAAAAAATACCCTAAACCTTAAACCCTAAAAAGCTAAAAACCTAAACTTAAACTAAATAAAACATAAAAATAAAATAAATAAATAAAACTAAACTGAAATAAAATAAAAAATAAAATAAAATAAGAACATAAACTAAAGCCTAATCCCTATGAAAAAAACAAAATAAAAAATAAAAAATAAACTAAAATAAAATAAATAAAAACCTAAATAAAAAAATAAAAAACTTAAATAAAATAAAACCTAAACCTAAAATAAAATAAAATAAACCTAAAATAAAAACTAAATAAAAATCTAAACCTAAATAATAAACCTAAAAATAAAACCTAAAACTAAATAAAAATTAAAACCTAAACCCTAAACTAAAAAAAACCTAAACCTTAAATAAAAATAAAATAAACCTAAACCTTCACTAAAATTAACTATACTAAAATAAATAAAACCTAAACCTAAACCTAAACCTAAACTTTATAAAATAAAAAAATTAATAAAAATAAATTGAAACCTAAACTAAAAAATAAAACCTAAAAGTAAACTAAAATAAATACCCAAAACCTACACCTAAAAAAATAAAAAAAAAAAAACCTAAACCTAAAAAAAATAAACTAAAAATAAAACTAAACAAAAACGTAAACCTAAACATAAATTGAAATCAAAATTAAAAAACTAAACTAAATAAAAAAATAAACCTAAATCAATATAGAAATTAAAATAGACTAAATTAAATAAAAAATAAACTAAATCAACCTAAACCTACTAGTTTACTTAATTAAAGAAAAATTAAAAAATTAAAAAAATAATAAAATAATAAAAAAACATCTAACCCTAAACCTTAAACTCTAAACCCCGAACCTACTACCCTAAACCCTAAACCCTAAACCCTAAAACCCTAAACCCTAAACCCTAAATCCTAATCCCTAAAACCCTATACCCTAAGCCTTAAACCTTAAATCCTAAAAAACCCTAAACACTAAAACCTAAATCTTAAACCCTAAACTAACCCTAAATCAAAACCCTAAACTATAAACCTAAACTCCTAACCTAAACCTACTTAAATCTAAACCCAAAAAACCCTAAACCTTAAAACCATAAACCCTATACCCTAAAACATAAACCTAAACCCTAAACTAACCCTAAACTCTAAAGCCTAATCCCTAAAAACATTAAATCCTAAAGTTTAAACCTTAAACCTTAAACCTTAAACCCTAAACTAACCCTAAACCCTAAGCTAACCTTAAACCTTAAACCCAAAACCCTAAACCCTAAACCCTAAACCCTAAAGCCTAAAAAATAAACTAAACCTAAACTATAAAATAAAATAAATAAATAAATTAAAATAAACTAAAAAATAAACAAAAATATACTAAATAAAAAATAAATAAACCTAAATAAATTAAACCAAACTAAAACTTGAAAGAAACTAAATAAACTAAAATATATAAACTAAAAAAATAAAACATAAACAAAACTAAAATAAATAAACTAAATAAATAAACCTAAACTAAAAACCTAAAAACCTAAACCTA
Organism: Cymbidium sinense; assembly: GCA_021442155.1. NCBI lineage: Eukaryota > Viridiplantae > Streptophyta > Magnoliopsida > Asparagales > Orchidaceae > Cymbidium > Cymbidium sinense. The sequence goes on from JAKCPB010001924.1 coordinate 111,707, forward strand.
AACTAAGAAAAATTAAAAGCTAAACTTAAATATAATAAATAAATTAAACTAAATAAGCTAAATAAACTTAAACCTAAACCTAAACCTAAAAAAATAAATTAAACTAAAACCTAAACCTAAACTTAAACTAAAAATAAATAAATAAAAATTAAAAATAATCTAAATAAATAAACTAAAACCTAAACATAAAAAACATAAAATAAAACCTAAAAATCTAAACTCATATAAACTAAACTAAAAATATAAAATAAAAACTAAAATAAAATAAACATAAACTTAAAATTAAATAAAATAAAAATAAATAAACCTAAAATTAACTAAATAAACTAAAATAAACCTAAACTAAACTAAATTAACTAAATAAAAATAAACTAAACCTAAAGCCTAAATAAATAAACCTAAACCTAAACTAAAATAAAACAAACATAAACTAAACTAAAAATAAACTAAACAAAATAAAATAACCTAAAATAAACTAAAATAGATAAACTAATAGTAAACCTAAAATAAATAAATAAAATAAAAAAATAAAAAAATAAACTAAACTAAACTAAACTAAACTAAGCTAAATAAAATAATCTAAAAAATAAAAAATCTTAAAAATAAACTAAATAAAACCTAACCTAAACCTAAACCCAAACCAACCTACCTTCCCCCCCCCCTGAGGGCTCTCTCTTTGGAAATTTTGTTTCCTCTTGGTGGAGCACCCTTCACTAGGGATCTCTACTATTTTCGGTTCATCCGATTCCAAAGGTTGATCGGCACCTAGTCGATTGCATAATGCTACATTTTTAATCATGGCTACTATGGTGAGTTGGTTTCCTTTGACTCCACCTCAAATTTTGGATGCTTCTAGACATCATGACATTTGGTGGCTCTAATGCTACAAACTCAATAAAAGCATTTAAGGATGCATTCTCTGGTAAGGCTTCTTCATCTAATGCATTATTTTATCTCATCTCGAGTTCTTTTTGTGGTTTTCTAGCCATAATGTGCTCTGATATGGATGTTGAAATGTTGGAAAAACCATTTAAATTCTCTCTCATTGGAAATTTTCTTTGTATCGCCTGAATTTGGATAAGATCAGCACCTTATTCATAATCATAAGCTTGCGGGTGTTTTCTCGATTGGTCATATTAACCCCCGACATATTCTAATTCAACTTTCTAATGATTTGGATTATTCTCAAGTTTTCGTGCATCATTCTTACTTCATTTTTAATTGTCAAATGTGCGTACTGAAGTGGTCACCCATTTTTGATATTAAGGAGGAATCTCCTATTATCGCTGTGTGGTTATCTCTTCCTAATATGAACATTCATTTTGTTACTCATAATGTGCTTTTTCCTGTTGGGGCTTTTTTTGGTCAACCTTTACAACTTGTCCAAGTGACCACTGAGCGATCTTGCCCTTCTGTGGCTCGAATCCTAGTGGAATTAGACAACTAAAAAATACCCTAAGGAAGTTTGGATTGGCTCTGAAAAATATGAGTATTCATAAAAGGTTGAATTGGAGAATCTTTTAGTTTTTTATTATCATTATAAAATTCATGGTCATAATAACTTGATTGCTTTATTCTCATCCTCATTTGAAAATTGAAATCCTCCCAAGGAAAATCCCTAAATAAGTCGATCCCCACATATGTTCAAAAATTAGCCACAGATCTTAAGAATGGTATGAAAGCTTCTACCGAGGTTGATTCCTTGAATATTGGGATTATCCATGTTGAACCTATTTTGGATCCTACAGTTGTGAGGGATTCAATGATTTTCAAATGGGAAGGATGAACTACCTCTTACCTCTTGTTTAAAATTGAATATTTCTAATACAGAGAATAATAATTTTTCTAAGTTATTGGATGATGAATTTCTTTCCTCTAATTCTATCCCTACTTTTATGCTTGCTTTGATTAACAAAAAAGACAATTCCAATGAGGATTTAAATGATGTCGATCAAGCTAAAATGTTTCGATCATTTAATTGTTTGTGCTTTAAATGTAAGTCATCACCATCTCTCATTTTTATTCTTGATATTCATGTAAATCCTACTTTTCAACTTAATTTGGATTTGGTAGAGGGTGAACTTCCCTCTAAACATGATTCTAGTTAAAATGGAAATCATTTTCAAACTTATCATGCTCAAAAGAAAACAAGTGTTAAAAATTACCCTCCCAAACTATCCAAAAACACTAGATCTACTACTATCTCTCACTCATCTATCAATAAACCTTTGCTTAACCCTTTTTTTCCATTATGTTTAACTTTCTTGTTTAGAATGTTAGAGGGATTGGTACCCGCTCTATTTGTAATTATGTTAGAAATCTTTGACACATTCATAATATTTCTTTACTCATTATTTTGGAACCACTCATTCATTCTAATAAAATTAGCCATGTTGCTAGAATGATCAGCTTTAATAAATTTTACTCTAATGTTAGTAATATTATCTGGTGTTTTTAGATTAATTTTGTTGAGGTTTTTATTATTGATGATTTTCAACAAGTTGTTAATGCTCTAATCTCTTATGGTGACTATTGTATTTTAGGCTCCTTTGTTTATGTTTCTTGCTATAGATCTAGTCGTAATCTCCTTTGGGATAATTTGAGGAACTTTTCTACCTCCATCAACAAACCTTGGTTTGAGGGGGTGATTTCAACACTATTATATTTTCTTCTAAATGGAGTGGTGGTTGCTCTCCCAATATTCACTCCATGAAAGAATTTTCCAATATGATCCTTGATTATAGTTTGAATTATATTGGTATTAAGGACTCTAACTACACTTCCCAAAACTCTATATTTTCGCAAAGGTTGGACAAGATTTTTTTTAATGCTCATTAGATAACCCAATAGCCTACTACTTCTATTGATCACTTAAGCATAACCTCATCTAAGCATGCTCCTCTTCTGGTTTCTATTAAAAATAATTATAATTGATTAAAAAACTCCTCTCCTTTTAGATCTCAGAACATGTGGATTTAGCATATTGATTTCTTTATTGTTGTAGCTAAGAATTGGAAAGCCCCTTTACATCCTAATAATTCAATTATGGGGATGAATAGACTATGGTTTAAACTTAAAAGACTTAAACAAAATTTGGGTTTGTTGAACAAGCATTGTTTTAAAAACATTTTGCTAATATTAAAGATATGAAAATTTTTGTTTATTACCTTTAAGTGTCTATTATGTCTGACCCTTCAAATCTTACTGATTTGACTGAAGCAAAAGATAAGCTTGCCAATTTCTAAAACATGGAAGAGACATACTAATGCTAAAAAGTGGCTAGTAAGCATATTACGGATGGTGACAGGAATACTAGATATTTCCATGCTTTGGTTAATAAAATAAGAGCTTTCAATCATATTCTAAAAATTATAAATGACAATGGAGATTGGACTTTGGAGAATAATGAGATTAAGGATTTGACTATTAATTACTTTAGAAATATGCTTAATAAGAATTGCTCTTATGAAGCTATTTCTAATTCTTAACTGATTCCTTCTATTATAAATAATAATGATAATGATTTGCTTACCTTGGTGCCTACTGAAAATGAAATTCTTAAAGTTTTTAATAGCATGAACATTGATTCTATTATTGGTCCTGAGGGTTTCACTACTCAATTTTTTCAGAAATGTTGGATTATCATTAAAAATGATTTGATTGAGGCTATGATTGATTTTTTTAATGGTAATCCTTTTCCCAGATATTTTTTTAGTACTTCTATCAATCTCATTCCAAAGAAAGATAACCCAGATTATTGGTGTGATTATAGACCTATTAGTCTTTGCACCTTCTTCAATAAGCTGATATCCAAAATCCTTACCAACAAACTTAATCCTTTACTTAATAGTCTTATCTCTCTCAACCAAATTAGTTTTGTTAGAGGTAGATCTATTTCTAATAATATTTTACTTGCCCAAGAATTAATTCACAATCTTGATGCCAAGACTAGAGGAGGCCACATTCTTTTCAAACTTGATATTACCAAAGCCTTTGATAATATATCTTAAGATTTCCTTTACCATATTCTAGATTTAATTGGGTTTTCTAAAAAATTTATTTTTATCATCAAAAATTGTATCAATAATGCCTTGTTTTTTATTTTGTTTAATGAGGAAGCTTTGTGTTTCATTCCCTCTTCTCATGGCTTAAGATAAGGGGATCCCTTATCTCTAGATTTATTTATTAGTGTTATTGAGTACTTATCTAGAAGCATAATGACTTATTCTTAAATAATCCTAGTACATACTAAAGAACTCTTGCCAGTCTCCCTATATCCCATCTAATTTTTCCTAATGATTTCATCATTTTTTGCAATGCTTCCATTCATCCCATCAACCATCTTAAGAATTTTTTAAATAAATTTGGTAGAGAAAGTGGCCTTTCGATCAATGATAATAAAAACTATTTTATCATGTACTCTAACATCTCAAAAAATAATATCAATCAAATCCTTCATATCACAAATTTTTATCATCAACACTTACCTCTTAAGTACTTGGGTGCTCGACTCTTTAAAAGCCCAAAATGTTCCCATCTTTTTGATGAGAAAATTCAAAAAATTACAAATAAAATATATGATTGGGAATTCCATTTACTATTTTTTGGTGGTAGGCTCACTATCCTTAAAAGCACTCTCAACTCTATGCATCTTTATTTGATTCAAACCATTATTCCCCCTAATGCTACTCTTATCAAAATTGATCATTTGCTTAACAAACTTTTTTGGGGCTCTAATAATTCTATCAAAAGAATGCATTAGACATCTTAGCATAAATGTTGTGGCTCTTTGGGTGAAGGTTCTCTTGGTTGCAAACCAATCTGTAAAGCTATCACTGCTTTCTCTCATAAACTTAGGTGAAATTTTAGAAAGAATGATAGCCTTTAGGCTAATTATATGATGAAAAAATTTTCTCAAGGTAAACACCCTCTTAACTGTGCTTATAAAGTTGGTGACTCTCTGGTTTGTAAAATGCTTTATTCCATTAAATGGGTTGTTAAATCATTAATTTCTTGGGGTATCCACTTGAGATCTTCTTTCTTTTGGCAAGATAATTAGATTGACAACGGTTCAATTGACACCCAATTATGTACGCACTCTACTACTACTATCAAAGTTAATTCCTTTTGGCTTAATAATAATTGGAATGAAAACAAACTTGATAACTACATCCCTACTCTTTTTCACAACTTTAAAAATATTCTTGTTACTTCTAGCAAACCTGATCAAATTCTTTTTAAACTTTCTCATAATGGTGATTTTGTTCTTAAAGAGGTTTGGAACTTTATTAGAGATAAACATCAACCTTCTAATGTTTTTATTAAACTTTGGAACAATATCATTTCCATTTCTTATTCAGTTTTAGCTTGGATGAACTATATTCCTATGGACTCTTTGCTCTAGACTAAAGGGTTTTGTTTACCTTCAAAGTGCTATCGCTTTCATATTGAAAATGTAAATCATGTCTTTACCAATGGTGCTAATGCTTCTAAATTATGGTTTTGGTGATGATTTATTTAATACCAACTATTTTCATGGCTCTCTTTCTTTATAGCAACTTGTTGAAGCCTATTTCAAAACACTATGAAAGGTCATATAAAAGTTTTAATTGCTATTACCCTTATCTGGTTCATCTGGATGGATGTGTATGATGCTAAATACTATGGTATTCCTATAAACCATAAATGGATCTTGGCTAGAACTAAAAAAAAATTTCATATTCCTTTTAATGACAGTCTTATTAGTACCATTCATTTTAGAGGTTACAAATTTGTGTCTAAAAAATTAGGCATCATTTTGCATGATCTTGAACCTCATAAAGGTGCTAGAATTATCTATTGGATCAAACCTAAAGACAATGTGATTAAAGTTAATATTGATGGTTCTACTTCCAATAAATATATGGTGGTATCCTTAGAGATTCCAAAGGCACTATCATTTGTGCTTTTGCCCACCCTCTCAAGGCCAATTAAGTTCTCTTTGCTGAGCTTAAGGTTGTTAATAAAGCAATTGATATTTATTTGAATAGAGGTTTCCTCAACATCTGGATTGAAGTTGATGCTCTCTTGCTTTTTGATTTCCTTAGTTCCAATAAAAATGGGAATGCTAAATTATTTTATCTTCTTAATCATACTAAAGATTTTCTTTCTCAAGTTTCTTTTAAATTTATCACATCCTTCGTGAAGGAAATGCTTGTGCTGATTATTTAGCTAATTTTGGTGTCAACTTGACTGAGTTCACTTTATTTGACAACCAAAGTTTGCCTAAATTATTAAGAAGATTGGTTAATACGGATAATACTGGATCGCCTTATCTCAAATTATAAATTCTTTGATTGGTTTTGTCCCTTTTTGATGATCTTTTATTTTTTTTGGCAATGTTAAACCATCTTTTGGTTGTGGTCAAATTCTAATTTTTCCTCTTCAATTTTTATTTTTTTCTGGCCTAGTTTTTGCTCCCATATGGTTTTTGTCAGTTCAACCTAGGGTGTGTTGGTTTTTTCGGCTTAGTGGTTGGTAACTATCTGGCTGGGCTTTTATCAAAATTTTCCCTTGGTTATTTCTTATTTCCTTCTTCTGGGTTGCAGCTTTGGCTGGTGCAAGAATTTCCTTCTATAAGGGTTTTGCCTCTTTTCTAGCCTCCCTACAAATCTATTATATCTGTTGTTGTGGTGGTGGACTATGTGGCTTGGTTGGCTACCTAGGTTGGCTGGCAATTTTTGTTATTTGGGTTGGTTGGATGGTTATTTTGGGTGGTTTATCTCTTGATTATTTTTGGCATGGTGGAGGTGGTTGGCCAACTGTTATTTGCTCTATTTTATTGATTAGGGTTTGGTGGTTGTTGAGACTATTTCTGGTTGGATTTTTTTTGGTTATGGGTTGGACCTCCTCTTGTAATACTAAGGCTTTGGGTTTGGGTATTATTTTGAAATGGTGGGTTGACGGCTGTTGTATGGCTGTTATTGGGCCCTGGCTACTAGTTTTTTGTTTGTGTGCCTTTCTTAAGCTATTTTTATTATTTGGCTTATTATCTATCTTACTGGGCTATGTATCTTTCTATCTTTGGCTATTTTTTTCTACCCTTCTGGATTGGTTTTTCTTTTGCCTTCATTGGGTTTGGAGGCAGTTGTTTTTCTCTTCACCTTCCTAGGCTATTTTGGATGCTTCTGGCTTGATGACTGGATTTGGTCTTGATACTTACGTTTTTGAGTTTGATGACTTGGATCTTCTTCTATTGAGGTGGTTCACTAGGAGGATTAGTTGGATAGTTGTTTGGACTATTTGATTTGGCTAGCTGGACTGGTTGGAGGAGTGGCTATCTTGGCTAATTTTTTTTGCTCCTTTGGTGACTGCTTTAGAAAATTACTGGTTCTATTTCTATGATTGTTTTCTTCTAGTTTCTTCTTGATTTGTCTCATCTTTGTTGGCTGTAGAAGAATACGCTCTTCCTGCTAGGATGGAAGCATTGCTCCCCACCACTCTTACTGTAAGGCTAGATTTTTTTTGTTTGGTGGCTGGAGGATCTGAGCACTTATGGTCTTCCTTTTAGCTGTTGTCTATATCTTTTTAGTGATGTTACCCATATCATGATGTTTGCTCATCTTGAATTGGTTATTCTCATTTGGTGGTGGCTCTGGTGGTTCTCCTTCTATTTTGCTATTATTCTTGCAGGTTGCTTAACCACCTACCTTTTTAAGCTTGAATGTTCTAGTGGATTGGTGGTTGGCTGCTATATTTGCTATTTTGAGGATTTTGTAGCCTTGCTGGAGGACCGTCTTTGGATTATGTGTGACACGAGGTATTCTGGAAATGATGGCCTTAATGTTTACCACTATTTCTTCTTTTGGTTGGTAGCGCTATATGTAAGTGTGACCGCCTTGCTCCTTGAGATGATTGTAACTGAGCCTGAGCTTTTTCTTTACTTTACTTCTTTTATCTTCTCTTACTCTTTATGCTTGATTAATTGTACTCATCCATTTTAAAGTATATTGTAGATTTCTTTTACAGGCTGGAAGACTCTTTTAGGTGGATCTTACTAGCATTAAAATGACCAAATGAAGTTGGATGTTGCTAACATGGATTTTCTTTTGTTATTAATTTGGTTGCTTTTCTTTTACTTTCTTTACTTAATTAATGTAATTGTTAAAGAGTTTATCTCTTTACTCCATTTAAGGACTTTGTACCTTCTCTTTGTGGCAATAAAATTTTCCTGATTTTCTTAATAAAAAATAAAAACCCTAAATCCTAAACCCTAAACCCTAAACCCTAACCCTAACCCCAAACCTTAAACCCTAAACCTTTAACCATAAACCAACCCTAAACCCTAAACCACAAACCCAAAAATCCTAAACCCTAAAATCTAAACCCTAAACCTTAAACCCTAAATGCTAAACTAACCCAAAAGTTCTCTCTGCTTCATCTGATGAGCTTGGGACTTCTCTTGAGGTAGTTTTCCTTTATTTAGGTAATCCATGAATGGTTGCCTCCAATCTAACTCCTCATCCTTCTTGGCAATGGCAACCTCCCCTTTAAGAGAGTGCTTTTTGATGAGTTCAATATCAATAATTGATAAGACTTGTCTATTTTGGATTTTTATTGATATGGACTCATCCTTTGGACAGGCCAACTCCTTGGCAAGCTTGGCTAAAGATACACTATGGCGTTCTGTCCTCAAGAAATGTTATAAATTGTAACCTCTAGGATTTGGGCCAACATCTCCATGGTGTACTTGTGGTAGTGATGGAGCTTGGGCTTTATAACCTTATATGACCCAGCAATTTGTTTGATAACTAGCTGAGAATCCCTGAAGATGTTGATGTTCTAGATGCTTAGAGTAATCACTAACTCTAGATCGGCAATCAAAGCTTCATATTTGGCTTTGTTGTTGGTGCAAAAATTGGACATATGATATGAGAATCTCATCACATCATAGTCTAGAGTTAAGAGAGTTATTCCTACCCCTGCCTTTCTTGGAATAGTAGATTATGGTTCTTCTCCTCTTTGAGAGGAAGCAGCACCATCAAAGTACATCTCCCAGCAGTGAATGCTTGTATCCCCTAAGTTCATGATTTGTTCATCAGGGAGATCATCACTAAGTAGAGAGTCACCAGGAAGTAGGTGTGCTGCTAAGAAATCCACTAGCGCATATCCTTTCATCGCATGGAGGGATACAAAGATAATGTCAAACTACAAGCGGATCATGGACCGTCGTGCAAACTATCCAGATAGTGTCGGTCGTGTCATTAGATACTGTAATGGATTGATCTTAGAAATTAAGTTCACCTTATGAGGAAGCATGTTGTGTTATTGCTTTGGGATGCAAAGATTAAAGCTAGGAAATACTTCTCAATGGGTGGATAATTAGCCTAAGCAGGGATTAGATGATGACTGATGTAGTAGAGTGTGTTTTCCATCCCTTTATCATTAGCTTGAATCAAAAAAGCACCAATGGAGTCATCTAATGCAGTAGTGTAAAGTATGAGCGGCTTGCCTAGGATAGGGGCTACTAGAACTGGCGGTGTCATCAGGTAATGCTTGATGTCTTCAAAGGCATGCACACACTTATCATCCTACTTGAACTTGGCATCTTTTTTGACAAGTGTTGAGAATGGCTGACATCTTTACGATAGGTTGGATATAAAGCATCTTAGATATGCCAATTTCCCTTATAATGATATGAGTTGAGTTAAATTTTTAGGGGGTGGCATTTCTAATATCACCTTGATCTTCTCTAGATTGATTACAATTCCCTAGTGTCGTACAACAAACCAAAAGAATTTCCTTGAAACTACTCTGAATGCACACTTGAGGGGGTTCATTTTGAGGTTAAGTTGTCTTAATTGTTTAAAAACTACTCTCAAGTCAAAGGTATGGTCATTCTTTTCTCTACTTTCGATGATCGACATGATGATGAATGAGTTAGTCGAAGATTTGAGTCATAGCCTGTTGGTATGTAGCACCAGATTTTAAGGTCAAGGGCATGACCTTATAGCAATAGATGAGGTTCTAAAAGCAATATTTCTTTCATCTTTAGGAACCAATCTTTATTTGGTTATATCCAGATGAGCCATCCATGAAAGAAAAGACTATATGAGATGAGGGAATGTTCACCATCACCTCCAGGATTGGTAGTAGAAATTCATCTTTTGGATATGCAATATTTAAATCCATAAAATCGACACATATATGAATTTGGCCATTCTTTTTCTTAATTGGGATGATGCTGACTAACCAACTTAGGTAATTTTTTTTTCGAATGAAGCCAACATTGATCGATTTCTTGACTTTAGAAATGACCTATTTTTCTATGTCTAATTGCATGTGTATAGGAGCTTGTTTGATAGAGTTAGCAGTAAGCTCTATTACTAGTTTATGGACTGCACATCAGGAGCCAATCCAGTCATCTCTTTATAATTCCATGCAAAGTGGTCCTTAAACTTAGTCAATAGCCTAATAAAGTCATTGGTTTCAATTTCATTCAATAAAGAATTAATTTATGTGGGGGATGGATCTTATTTTGCTATTAAGTTGATTTCTTTGAGCTCATCGATGGTTGACGTAATCTCTTCTTTGAACTATGGCATTGCATCTTTGACTTAAAAATCATTTGGATCATTTAAAGTTTTTAAGCATGACTACTCATATGAGTTAATGTGATTTGAAAATAAAGTATCAATTCTAAATGATTGGTGATGACTAAGCAGTAATCATCATCACCAATGGACCAATCTTATTCTTGGTCTTGATTGAGAGCTTTTGCATTTGTTCTTACATATTCTTTTGAAGTAGTCAATTGCGTGCTTTGACCAAGTATGTGGGATTAACCCTTTCTTTGCTAAATTATGAACACATGGTAATTACCAATCAAAAGGTAATTCTATTAAATTTTTGTCGAAATCATCCTCAAGTTCTACATCAACTTCTTGAATTGAGGATGATGCTTCTAGAAAGAACCTCTAAGTCTTCACACCTGTGGATGACTTATGGGCTTCCTTAACTACCAAGCCCTCAACTTTTTGAGAGGAAAGTGGGGTTAGAGCAAAGGTTTCCAGCTAATGCCTAACTTATTCACATATAGACTTGGATACACTTATTCTTTACTTTGGTGCTTGATCTTCATCATTATCTGGCTCAAGTGTCATCTCCAAGAGAATCTACTACTGAGAAGAGCTAACTAGTGTGCTAAACATATAAGACTCATCCTATGAACTAGATTCTAAGTCTATATGGATAACAGGTGTACTCCTGGTAGCTAGGACATATCTTCTATTGGGTGGCTAATAAGGAGATTTTCCACCCCTGGAATTGCCTCTAAACTAGCCTCATCATCTACCAGGTGGAGGCCAGGTCATCCTACCCATATATTTGAATGGAGTAATGAACTGTGGTGGAATCTAATGTCGCTCCACTTCCTCCTCCAAGTCTATTTCTCTCCCTTTATTTTCTTTTATTTTCTTTTCTTTTCTTTTTTTTTTCTCTTCCTTTTTCTTTTTCTTTTTCTTTTATTTCTAAACTTTGGCCAAGTTTTTGAGAATAGACTTGTTGATTTTGAGGGAGGTTGTATGCTGCATCATCGTATATGCCGACCTCATGAACAATAAATGGCTTAAGATCTCCTTTGACATAGTAGACGATCCCACCAATCAAAAACTTCATACACTGATGTAGAAAGGATGGAACTATGATGTTCTCATGTATCCATGTTCTCCCAAACAAAGTGTTGAAAGATTTATTCGAGTCTATAATGTGAAACTTGGCTTCAGTCTTTCAATCATCTATCTCCAAGGGCAACACTATGGAGCCCCTGCTGACCTCACTTTTGGAGTGTGGATTCAATATTCTCATCCTTAGAAGTCTTCTAGACACTAAGACTTCCTAGTCATAACATACTTCTAACAATTATTGAAACACTTAACCTAAGCCTAAAGACTTAGAAGGGATAACCATAAGATTAGGTTATGCCTTAGGGATTAGGATAATTGACCTACTCTACAAGACAAATCCAATCCATGTTCACCTTCTCAAACCAAACCTCAAGTTCAATTCAAACATCAAATCCAAATCCAAATCCAAATCCAAATTCCAAAACCAAATAGTTGAAGCCCATGATCAAATCCAAATTTGAAACCCTTCTTAAGCACTATGACCTATCCCATGGACTTAGCCAAATCTTAATCCAAATAAATCAAAAATCAACTAAATTTCTCATAATCAATTTATATCTTCAATCATCCTCCTAAATATTAATCAAATCTATATTCCAATGATCAAAACTAAATCAACTAAATCAAATTAAATCAAAACCCTTCCTAAGCCATATGACCTATCCATGGACTTAGCTAAATCTTAATCCAAATCAATTTAAACTTAATTGATTTTCTCCCAAATCAATCATATTTTCAATCATCTTCACAAATTTAAATGAAATATACATTTAAATGATCAAAACTTAATCAAACCAAATCAAAATCCAAACCTAAGCCACATGACCAAACTTTATGGACTTAGCCAAATTTCTTCATTCCAAAACCCAAATTCAATTTATTTTATCATGTATCAATCGTACCTTCGATCATATTGACAAGTATAAATAAAATCTATGATCATCAAGCCAAACCAAAATCAACCCAAGTCAAACCCAACTTAATTATTTTGACTTGAAATGTTCAAATGAACCAAAACCCATTTGAACCCAAGTTAATGTACAATTGAATTTATATATCAATCCCAAATCCATATATAAACTCAACTAAATCAAACTCAACCCAAAATCAATCCAACTAACCCCAATTGGTCTACTTGACCCAAAGTGTCCAACTTGTCCTATTTGAGCCAAATTCTAATCCTAACAAAATTAGATTGAACCAAGCCCATCAAAACCTCCCATCATGAGTTGATTGCCCTAGTTGATCAATTGTCAATTGGTCAAACCAAGTCAACTTGGTCATTTTACCAAGTTAACCACTTAACCCATATAAACTTAAACTAGCCAAATTGCAACCTAAGCTAAATCCCTTGAAACAAATGATTCATACTGAATCAAAATCAATATTTGAATATGACTTGACCTTTAATTGAGTTAAACCAAACCCAATGGCCCTCTTGATGCAAGTTAACCCAAATTGACCTGAAAGACTAAATTGGGTCAAATGAAAATTTAAACTAAATTGATTGTAGCCAATGGCTCAAGTTCATTCTAAATTGATTGTTGAACTTGAGCAAAGCCATGATTGGACCTAATTGAACCCAATTGACCTACTTATCCCAATTTGACCTAAAGGTTCAAGTTGGCCTAAATCAAAACCAAATCCAAATTAATTGAAACCAAAGCCTACAATCATCTTCAATTGGTCAACTAAACCCAAACCAACACCCAACCCAATTTGGCCAATAATTTGATCAAAGTCAACTTAACCCATTTGACCCAAATGAATTCAAATGAGCCAAAATCAAATCTAAGCCAAACTAAACCAAAACAATTGAACAAAAACATCCCAAATGATCATATGAACTTGACCTAATCCTTGGTTTGACCCAATTTGACCAATCGATCAACGTGACTCAACCTAACCCAATTTGACCTAAATGAGTCAAATTGAGCAAAACTTAACCAAATCAATTCCAACTAACTTGAAATTTGGGCTAACCCACTTTTGGCTCATTTTAAATATTCTCAAATCAAATTTAATGCCAAATGATCATTCTACCCTTGGGTTAAGGGCATCACATGAGACAAATCACCCATGTAAGTGGTCATTTCCATTCCTTGGCCACGCCAATGGTCCACCCATGCAGGGACACTGCCCAACCTAATCAAGTGGGTGGGTTTGCCATGACCCATGGGAGGTAAATCACCTCACCCTCCACAGAGAATTTGAAACCCATAGTAAGAAGCCAAACCATCCCACCGTGACCAAGATGAAGGAGAGGGGTGGGTGGGTAGGTATACACCCCTTGTTTCCACTCAAACACACATAAAATCATTCCTCAGCCCCAGCTAAGAAGAGCTAGAATACCTCTAAGTTCCCAAGCTCATTCCTTGATTAGAAAATGCCATTCTCACCATCCAATAAGACCCATTTTAACCTAACTTCTCCATCGAGCTCAAATTAACTTTGTGTGCACCTTCCCTAGGCCTCATCAAGCAAGAATAAATCATCTCCCAAGCCTCCCGAGCACTAGAGGTGGGACTTCGATCAAAGTCAAGCTCCAAATCATCAGTTAGTGGCCTTCCAAGAAAATGTTGAGGAATTGATCTAATTTTTGCTCAATAGAGCTTCATCTCCGCTAGCTAAAGCTTCTTCATTGTTGGAGCCCCGTCCTTAAGCTCGAGGTATGCTTCCAAAAGATCCTTAGAAAATGGGTTGGAGATTTTGAAGAAAACTTGTATATCGTCATCTTGACCAATGGATCCTCTCATCATGTGTGAAGGTGGGATCCTTTTGAGTTGATCATCGGGTAAGCTCAATCAAGTGAGAAAATGGTAGACAAACTCCATGCTCCCTCACTCGCATTATGTTAGATCAAGCACTATATGCATGATCTAATGAGATCAGGGATGATCACTAGATCAATTTGATTTAATCTTATTAAGCTTTAGGATTAATCATAGCAGTCGATCTTAGATCGGATGGCGGATGAGAAAGCACGCCCACCGCCACCAATGCGTAAGTCAAATAAGTTTTATGTAGTCAATCGAGCGGAACAATAGATTAGGCTTTAATTAGGCTTAATTATCATTTTAATGGTCAAACTTCTAAAAAATCTTAAAAAAATCATAGAGAAGAAAAATGCAAATAAATACTAATTTTAAAGGTATTTTAGAGGAGAAATAATTAAAAATGATCTTAACTAATTTTGAACAGTGATTAAGTTTTAATTACTAAATTAATTAGCTTAATTAATTTTTAATTACATGAGAAATTAATAATAAATTTTGTGGGTTAATTTAATGGGATGATTGACACCCATGATTTTCTTGGGATTTATTGCTCACTTAATTAAAAAAATGACTAATTAAACCTTACCTAATATTTTAAGTTAATCAATGATTAATTAATGTGATGAACAGTAATAAATTGGTTAATTAAGTTTATTAATCATTATTTAACATTAAGTGAAATAAAGAATAAGGTTGGGACCCCTTTCTGGAAGTTCATTTCACCCTTTTCTAAAATGAAATTAATTAAAATTTAACTAATTATCTAAATCACTTAATAATATTGAAATCTTAATCACATCTGACCTTAATTAATTAAATCATGGGGTAGATCTTTAGGTGTTTAATAACCTAAAGTAGTTTAATGAAATTATGGTTAGTCCACATATGTGGGAAAACCATAAGAGTAATTACCCCATAATCTAATTAACTATTAATCATGAGCCAATAATAGGCCTTTTATTTCCTAGGATCATTGCAAGGTTTATTTTCATGCATATCATGTTGGCTCATACTATTTAGTTATTTACTTTAAGGTGACATTAGTAAGGGTAATTAATTCATCTAATTAAGGGTTCAACTTACTTAACTCATTAAATCACTTAATTACATTTCCTTAAATTAAATCAAATCACTAATGTAGGAATGGATTTAAAATAGCAAGTGATGATTTCTCTTCTCTTCTTTAAATCAAATCAAATCCAAAACTTAATTAATAAAGAAGCTTTAATTTGCTTTAAAAAATCTAATCTGATTTAATTGTCCTTAAAAACTAGTTTGGTTGAATGAATCACATGCTTATATTTGATTGTCCTTTTCCCAATCTTGTTAAATTTGGTATGTCATTTGAATTCATGCATCCATCTTTTCAAAACCAAGTAAAATAAAATGGATTACCTTTATCTAAGCTTGCATGTGTTGATTTAATTTAATATATGCATGGCTATTATCAGTATTAAATATAAATGTATTTTTCATAAGCTTATAAATGAATAATAATATGCTTTATGATGCTAATTATAAATACATAAGAAATGTGCATATAGCTAGTTTTTGGAATGTTGAGTTCTCTTTCTATTCATTCATTGATTTATATAAGATTGAACTAATGGGTATATTAGACATCCCGAACACAAGGCTTTAGCTAGCCCAAAGGAGGTCAATTGATTACCTCACTTCCTTGTTTTGTTACTTGGTTGATGAAATCAAAAAGAAGAAATGTTGAATCTGAATCTGTTCTTCATTAAAATTAGAAAAAAAAACCAAAAACCCTAAACCCTAAACTAAAATCTTAACCCTAAACTTAAACCCTAAAACTTAAACCCTAAACCCTAAATCTTAAACCCTAAACCCTAAACCCTAAACCCTAAAAGCATAAATCCTAAAACCCTAAACCCTAAACCCTAATCCCTAAACCCTAACCCTAAACCCTAAACCCTAAACCCCTAACCCTAAACCCTAAACTCCAAACCCTAAACCCCAAATCCTAAACCTAAACCTAAAGTAACTAAATAAATTAAAAAAATAAACCTAAACCCTAAAGCCTAATAAACCTAAACCAAAACCTAAACCCTAAGAATGGTTAGAACTTTGACGGTAGGAACATCATTGTCAACCAGGGTTAGTCTAGATCGAATGGCGGTGAGGTATGCTATCGTGGTGGTGGGGGATCCGAAGTTGCTGGTGGATATGGAGGTGGTGGTCAAAGCAGGGATTGTCATGGAGGAGGGAGGAGCGACGGAGGTTATAGTCATGGTGGTGGCGGAGGGAGTGATCAGGGATATGATGGTGGATCCCGCTACTCGAGAGGCCGAGTTGATTCTAAAAAAAATCAGAGAACCTGAAGAATGGTTGATCCGATCTGCTGCTTATGGAACTGTATCATTATAGTAGAGATAGTTCTAGTTATCTAGGGTTTTTGATTTGCTCAATGCATGCTCATTTTTTATCTATGCCTTAGAAAGCTTGGGGTGTTATTTGGTTGATGAAATTGAAAAGAAGAAATGTTGAATATGAATTTATTCTCTGTTAAAAAAATCATAAACCTTAAACTAAAACCTGAAACATAAATCTAAAACCTAAACCCTAAACCCTAAATCCTAAACCCTAAATTGTAAACCTTAAATCCTAGAACCCTAAACCCTAAACCCTAAACTCTAAAATGTAAACCCTTAACCCTAAACTAAAAATTTTAAAAAAAACCTTAAACCCTAAATACTAAACCCTATACCCCATACACTAAAACTAATCCTAAACCTTAAATCCTAAACATACAACCCTAAATCCTAAACCTTAAAAAACCCTAAACACTAAACCCTAAACCCTAAACCCTAACCTTAAACCTAAACCTTAAACTTTAATCTCGAAACCATAAACCTTAAAACCCTAAACACTAAAGCCTAAAGTCTAAACCCAAAACTAACCCTAAACCTTAAGCTAACACCAAAACCTAAATGCTAAATTAATCCTAAACCCTAAACTAACCTTAAACCCTAAACCTTAATCCCTAAAAACCCAAAACCTTGAAGCATAAACCCTAAACCCTAAACCCTAAACCCTAAATCGTAAACCCTAAACCCTAAACCCTAAACCTTAAAAACTTAAACACCTAAACCTAAACTAAATAAAACCTAAAAATTAAATAAATAAAAAAACCTAAACCTAAATAAAATAAAAAAATAAAATAAAATAAAAACCTAAACTTAAACCTAAAATAAAATAAAATAAAAAATAATGACTAAACTAAAATAAAAAAGAAAGACTTAAACTTAACCAAAAAACTAAAATAAACCTAAAAATAAAAAACCTAAACAAAATAAAAACTAACAGTAAAATAAAAATAAAGTAAACCTAAAATAAATAAAACAAATACTAAATAAAAACCTAAACCTAAAAAATACACCTAAAAATAAATAAAAAATAAAACCTAAACCCTAAACTAAAAAAATTGAAACTTTAAATTAATAAAAGAAAATAAACCTAAATCTAAACTAAAATAAGCTAAATTAAAATAAATAAAACCTAAACTTAAACCTAAAATAAACTAAAAATAAACCATAAGCTAAATAAAATAAAATATACTAAAAATAAACCTAAACCTACAACTAAACCTAAAAATAAAAATTAAAACCTAAACCTAAAAAAATAAATAAAAAATAAGACTAAACTAAAAAATAAATAAAAACCTAAAAAATAAACTAAAAGAATATACCTAAACTAAAATAAATAAACCGAAAATAATAAACCAAATTAGATCAAAATAAAAATAAAAGAGGCTAAAATAAATAAAAAAGAAACTAAATAAACTTCAACCTATCGTTTTAATATTTTTTAAAAAAAATCTTAAACCGTAAACTCTAAATCCTAAACCCTAAATCCTAAACCCTAAACCCTAAACCCTAAACCCTAAAACTAACCCTAAACCCTAAACCTATAACCGTAAATCCTATAATCTAAACCCAAAAAATAACCCTAAACCCTAAACCTTAAACTCTAAATCCTAAACCCAAAACCTTAAACCCTATACCCTAAACCCTAAACCCTAAACCCTAAAAACCCTAAACCCTGAACTCTAAACTTTGAACCATAAACTAACCCTAAACTCTAAGTTAACCCTAAACCCTAAACCCTAACACTAAAAACCTTAAACCCTAAAGCTTAAACATTAAACTATAAACTCTAAATCCTAAACCCAAACCCTAAACCCTAAAATCTAAAGCCCTAAACCCTAAATTGCTAAACCTTAAACCTTAAACCTTAAACCCTAATGACTTGAAAACCTAAACCTAAACTAAATAAACTTAAAAATAAAATAAATAAATAAACCTAAACCTAAATAAAATAAAAATAAAAATAAAATCAAAAACTTAAGCAAAACCAAAACTTAAACCTAAAAATGAAATAAAATTAAAATTAAACTATGTAAAATAAAATGAGGAAAACTAAATTATATTAAAAAATAAATAAAATAAATAAAAAAAAAAAAAAAAACTTAAATAAAATAAAAAAAATAAAATAAAATAAATAAACATAAAATAATAAAATAAAACTAAATGAAAACCTAAACTTGAAAATGAACCTAAAAAATAAAACTTAAAACAAATTAAACCTAAACCTAAACTAAAATAAAAAAACCTAAACATAAAATAAAATAAAGAAAATACAATAAACCTAAACCTAAACTAAAATAAATGAAACCTAAACCTAAACCTAAAATAAACTAAACCTTAACCTAAACCTTAACTAAATAAAATAAAATAAAATGAAAAAAAACCTAAACCTAAATTAAAAAAATATAACTTAAAATTAAACCTAAAATAAAAACATTAAACTTAAGCCTAAAAAAAAACTAAACCTAAACCTAAAAATAAAAAATAAAACCTAAACTTAAAAAATAAAAGAAAAAGAACTAAAACATAAACCTAAACCTAAACCTAACACTAAAAAATAAACTAAATTAAAAAACTTAAACTAAAATAAATAAACCTAAAATAAATAAACTAAACCAAATAAAAATAAAAATAAAAAAATAAATTAAATTAAATAAATAGAACTTAAACTAAATAAACTAAGTAAACCTAAACCGATTGAGTTACTAAATTTTTTTTTAAAAAACCCTAAACCTTAAACCCTAAACCCTAATCCTAAACCTTAAACCCTAAAATCATAAATCCTAAACCCTAAACCCTAAACCTTAAACCTTAAACCCTAAACCATACACTCTAAACCCTAAACCCTAAACCCTACTCCCTAAACCCTAACCCTAAACCCTAAACCCTAAACCCCAAACCCTAAACCTAAACCTAAAGTAACTAAATAAATTTAAAAATAAACCTAAACACTAAAACCAAATAAATCTAAACCTGAACCTAAACTCTAAGAATGGGCAGAACCTTGACGATAGGAACATCACCATCAACCAGGCTCAGTCTAGATCTGGTAGTGGAGGAAAAGGAGAGGAGGCAGAAGTTATCACAGTGGTGGTGGGGGATCTGGGAGTGCTCATGGGTTTCGAGGTCAGTGGTCGAGAAGTAGTTAGAGGGGTGAAGAATGGAGATTACAACCATGGTGGCGGGAGAGATCGAGATATGATAGTGGATCCTGAGAGGTATGGGAACCGAAACCAAGAATGGTCGATCCGATCACCGCTATGGAACTATGTCTTAATAAAGAGATGGTTCTAAGGGTTTTGATTAGCTTATGCATAACTTTTGATCTATGTTAATGTCTTAGAAAACTTGGTGTGTTACTAAATGAAATCAAAAGAAGAAATGAATATGAATTTGTTCTCTATTAAATAAAATATCAAATACCCTAAACCTAAACTAAAACTTGAACCTAAAAACTCAACCCTAAACCCTAATCCCTAAACCCTAAAAACCCTAAACCCAAAACCCTAAACCCTAAACCCTAAAATCTTAAACCCTAAATCCTAAACCTAAACACTAAATCCTAATCCCTAAACCCTAAACCCTAAATCCTAAACCCTAAACCCCAAACCCTAAACTCTAAACCCTAAACACTAAAAATAAACCTAAACCCTAAACCTAAACCTAAACCTAAACCCTAAAATCTAAAAACCTAAACCTAAACTAAATAAACTTAAAATAAAATAAATAAATAAACCTAATCCAAAATAAAATAAATAAAATAAAATAAAATAAAAACCTAAACTAAACCTAAACCTAAACTTAAAAATAAAACAAAATAAAACATAAAAACTAAATAAAAATAAAATAAATAAAAAACTTAAACTAAACTAAAAAATAAAAAAACCTAAATAAAATAAAAACTAAACCTAAAATAAATAAAAATAAAAACTAAATAAAAACCTAAACGTAAAATTTATACCTAGGAAATAAATAAATAAAACCTAAACCTTAAACTAAAAAAAAACTAAACCTAAAATAAAAATAAAATAAACCTAAACCTAAACTAAAATAAACTAAACTAAAATAAATAAAACTTAAACCTAAACCTAAAATAAACTAAACCAAAACCTAAACCTTAACCCTAAATAAAATAAAATAAACTAAAAATAAACTTAAACTTAAACTAAAAAATAAAACCTAAAATAAAACCTAAAATAAAAACATAAAACCTAAACCTAAAAAAACAATATAAAAACCTAAACATAAACCCAAAAATAAAATGTAAAACCTATACCTAAAAAATAAATAAAAAAATAAAACTTCAAAAAAAAAAAATAAACCTAAAACTTAAGCTAAACCTAAAAAATAAAGTAAAATAAAACCTAAACTAAAATAAATAAACTAAACTAAATAAAATAAAATAAACTAATAAAAATAAAAAAATAAATTAAACTCAAATAAATAAAAAATAAACTAAATAAATCTAAACCTACCAGTTTACTTAATTTAAAAAAAAAGTTAAAAAAACCTCTAAACCCTAAACCTTGAACCCTAAGCCCTAAAATCTATGCCTTAAAACCCTAAATCCTAAACACTAAACCCTAAACCTTAAATCGTAAACCCTAAAACCTTAAACCATAAACCCTAAACCTTAATTCTTAAAACCTACAACCTTAAATCCTAAAACCTAAACCCCAAACCCAAAATACCAAACCCTAAACCATGAAAACCTAAACCTAAACTAAATAAAACCTTAAAATAAAATAAATAAAAAAACCTAAACCTAAATAAAATAAAAACTTAAATAAAATAAAGTTTTAAATTAAAACTGAAACCAAAACCTAAACCTAAACGTAAAAAATAAAATAATATAAAAAAAACTAAACTAAAATAAAGTAAATAAAAACCTAAACTAAATAAAAAATAAAATAAACCTGAAAATAACCTAAATAAAATAAAAACTACACTATTAGCCTAAAAAGTAAGATTTTATGTTCAAAATAAATATTATATGTTGTAGCATAGTATAGCATCACATATCATAATATATTATTCTACACATTTTAAATTCTTTTAATATTTTACAATCATGCAAAGCCTACACTATCATATTTATAAAAAAGTTGATTTAGACTTTAAAATGGTGGAATTTGGCCAAATTCATGATAGGTAGAGCATGGCATCATAATATATTGTTTCAATTTAAAATATGTAAGTGATATAATAAAATATATAGTTTTTTTTGTTTTGACTAATTTTATGTTTTTTTTATCTTAAGCAATCCTTATGATGTGATATGCAATATAATATAATATAATATGTTATGGTCTATTATAATATAGGATGCCATAACATAGTGTAGCATCATGCATTATAGCATACTATTATGTATTACTACTTGTTGTTCAGCATATTTTTGTTTGTTATAGTATGATGTAGTAAACTTTGTACTGGTATAATTCATAAAAATACTAATTTAAAGGCTGAGATCCCGGGATTTGACTAAATTTAAGATAAGCTTTAGGGAACATCATTGGGGGTGTGCTATGGTGTGTCATTTAATCAAAATAATGGAATTTTGCATCCAAAATAAATGTTCATTTTTCAACCAAATTTTATAATTTTTTTGCTTAAAGTGATTCATTTTAAGGTGAAATGTAAGATAATATATTTTATGAAAGCATATTAAAATATAATGTATATAATAATAAAACCTCACATATATATATGAATGTGGTGGTGTGTTACTAAATGTTAATGAACATTTTAGCACATTTTACTTTTGTTATAATACATTGGGTCAAAACTCACAAAAATGTTAATTTGAAGGTTGAGATGGAAGAATTTGGCCAAATACACGGCACACACCAAGAAGCAACACCAAAATTATGCTATTTTGTACCATTTCTAATAGAAAAATAACAATTTTACATCCAAAATGAACATTATTTATAATTTGAGAAAATTTTATTATTTGGTCCTTTTAAGTGATTCTAATGAGGTGTAATGTTAGACAATATATTATATTATAGAAAATTATAATATAACATCATATATTATAATATAATATAGTGTGTACTATAATATGTTTAGCATGATATTGTATAGTTAGTTTGAGATTGCACCATCACAAATCATAAAATGTTAATTACAATGTTAAGATGATGTAATTTGAATGAATACATTGTTACGCTTTTGGTTGCAACATTAAAGGTGTGCATAAGAGAAAAAATAATATTTGCTAAGAATTTCATGTCAAGGAGATAGAGGGAGATCTGCTAGGGGATCAAACATGCATTGGACATGACATGTGAGGGTTCTATGTTGATGGAATAAAAGAGGAATATTTGTTGGTGATAAGGTTTGAATTTTATTTGATTATATGATTTGTGGAAAAAAGATCTATTGGGGATAAAAATATATAATCCATTGGGATTAGGTTAGAATCGACTTTAATTTATTTTATTTTAATTGATGTGGAGGCATATCTGCTAGAGATATGAGCTCAAGTCTGTTGGGGATCAAGTATGTGATCCTTCCACTAGGGAAACAGGTTTTGTCTATCCGTTGGGAATTAGGATTTGAGTTTGATTTCATAGATTTATTTGGGGATGTATCCACTAGGGATAAGAGTTTAGTTGGATTTATTTGATTTAGACACTACTGGGGAGTTGGTTTAATTTGGCTCCACTGGGGAGCTGATTTTGAATTTGATTTATTTGTTCAAATTATTTATATATGATTTGGGGCTCCACTAGGAAGAAGGGTGTAATATAACTCCACTGAGGAAAATTAGATTGGGTTTTATTTAATCTAAGTTATTGTATGGACCCTATCATTATGAGATGGACCCATTGAGAAGGGGCTATGTTAGCCTTGACCTACCCCAGGTTTACAAATCGAAAGGGATAGTCTACCAGTTGTGGTGTAGGGCTAGCCAACCTAAGGAGTTGCCTTTTGGTGTGCAATGGCTATGCTAAAAAGAAGGTGTAGCAGACTACCATCTTCTAAAGTGAGGAAAAACCAGTGGAGTGACCTATTAGATGCACAATAAATCGAACCTGAGCAAGGGTGACTACTGAGTGAATGTTGTTGGGACTTATGTTAACTCAAAAGTAGTCAGAATTAATTTTAACTTAATTTTATGTGATTTTATATGATTTAATTGGTTTAGTTTGATTTTTAATTGAGGGCATATATGCTGGGGATGTGAGCTCGATCAAATTTGATAGATTAATGACCTTGTTAATGTGTGATGGACCCACTGAAAAGAGGCTATATCGGACTTGTCCTACTCAGATTTATAAATCTAAAGGGATAGTCTACTGGCCTTAGGGTAGAGCTAGCCAACCTAAGAGGTTGCCTTTCGGTGTGTAAGGGCTGTGCTAAGAAGAAGGTGTAATAGACTTACATATTTTAAAGCACGGAACAACCACTGGGGTTACCTATTGGTAGCACAACAAATCAAACCCGACTTAGAGGTGACTACTGAGGGAATGCCTCTAGGGACTTATATCAACTCAAGAGTAGTCAGACCATTCCTATAGGTAGTTTTGCTGACCTTGCCTGAAAGATATGATGCTTGCTTGGGAAAAGGTACCGCTAGGGGTGTCCTCCTAATCCACAAGAGAATATATATTTTGTTTATATGTTTATGTGGACCATGTTGGTGTGTGAGGGACCACACTGAGAAGGCCTTAACCTATCTCAGATTTAATGGACCAAGGGATAATCTACAGATCCTCCATATGGATTCTCCAACCACAAGGGTGGTTTCTAGGAAAGAGGAACTGTCCAATTCGATAGTAACCCATTTATTATCTAAATGGGGTCATAAAGGATGTGATCCAAACATAGTTCCCATAGACGAGGTGCTGCTAGGGGCATTATCTTGAGTCCTAAAAAAGAAATCCTATAAGTGTACGGTGGCCAACTCAAAGAGAAAGCATAAAAGACTTACATTTACCATGAGTGGTGTATCCTAAGGTGTGAGAACCAACCAACCTAAGGTGTATTCGTCAGCATGAGTGGTGTATTCATTAGCATAGTGTTAACCAACCAACCTAAGGTGCCCATTAGTGTGCAATGATCAATCTTGAAAGAAAGCATGTAGGCTTACAACTTTTTGAGTGGAACTAATCATCTGGATAGTCTATCATTGGTGGGCAGATGTTATATGACCTAGAGTGACTACTAAGCGGGGAGCCCAGAGGAAGGACTAGACCTAGACTTGAAGCAGTCAAGAGAGTAGGAGCCACTAGGATACTTATCCTAAACCTCAAATATACTCGACCCAGTTAGTGCACAAAGGCTTATCCAAGAAGAAAGTATAGCAAACTCACATCCTCTTAAATAAAGCCAACATGAGGTAGCTTATCGACCATGCAGTAAGGCCTACCAAACTAACAAGGCACTTTTTGGTGTGTAGTGTCCAAGTAAAGAAGGAAAGTGTATCAGACTAACATCCTCCAAAGCATGAAAACCATTAGGACACACTAGACGTCACCGACCTAGAGCATCTACCGAAAGTGAGTGCCACTAGAGGCGTTATCTCAACTCAGTGTAGCCCGAGAAAAAGATATGTGTTTATTTTATATGTTTGTGTTTAGTTTGTGTTTGTGTTGTGTCGATGAAGGATAGGACGCTACTCGAGTTCCTTACACCTACCCTAAACACAACATTGCGGATTCACAAATAAGAATACTTTCAACATGGATGAGATTGAATTTGAAATGGAATTTTGATTGATGATAATTATTTCCAAACATGATTTATAATATTTATTTAAGTAGAGCCCATTGATTGGAAGCATTGGGTGCTCTCTCTTATAATTAATAAGTAGATAAGATCCTCCTTCGTAGGCCTTCTCTATGGCAAAAGAGCCTTCCCATGTGGGTTCAAACATGCCTCCCATCTTACGATGGGCAAAAATTGGTCTCCATATAACTAAAGTAAGCTCTCCTACTTGAAAAGCTCTAGGATAGACCAACTTATTATGAGTTTGAATCATTTTAGCTTTGTATAATTAGAGGTATTGGCATGCCAGCAAATGTCACTCCTCCAAACCTTAGAGCTCTTCTAACCCCAACTTCGCATTATGCTCTATTCTGATAATGCTACCCACAACTATCCTTAGTGATGGGTGTTGGACATCTAATAGTAGAACGGCTTCAGATCCATACACTAAGGAGAAAGGAGTAAACTAAGTTGGAGTTCTATATATGGCACGGTAAGCCCACAAGGCTTAGACTAAATGCTCATGCCACTATCGCATGTTGTTGTTGAGTGTATTCTTCAGTATTTGAATGAGAGTTCTATTGAAGGCTTCTGCTAAGTGGTTTGCCCTCAGATAGTTTATTGTAGAATATCTCCAATCTATGTTGTGTCTTCAGGAAAAGTTGTTGATCTTGGTGCTCTTAAAAGTAGTATCATTATATGATATAATTTATCGAGGAGCTTCAAACCTATATATGATATGATTCATAAAACATTATAGCACATGCTGAGCTTTGACCTCTCTGAGCAGAATCACCTTTATGCATTTGGAAAAGTAGTCAGTAGCAGCTAAGATGAACTGATGACCCTTGGAAAAAGGAGGATCAATCAGACCCACTATGTCGATACCCCAACACTCGAATGGCCATGAGGCCAATGTAGAATAAAGAATGTTGGGTGGTTTGTGTAAGACGCCACTGAGTATTTGACATTGGTGGCATCGCCTAGCCATATCCAAGAAATCTTTGATCATCGATGGCCAGTAGTATCCAAGTCTCTTGATCTTGGGTTTCATCTTCAAATCGGAATGGTTGGCTCCACATAATCTTGAGTGTACCTCGATCACAATCTTATGGTCTTTATGCTTATCAAAATAATGTAACCACATATGATCGAAAGATGTTAGGTACAAGACACCATCCACAAGAGCATAGGAAAGTGCTCTCTACTTCATCTAATGGGCTTTGGACTTCTCTTGAGCCAGTTTGCCTTTATTTAAGTAATCCATAAATGGTTGCCTCCAATCTAACTCTTTATCCTTCTTGGAAATAACAACCTCCTCTTCAAGAGAGTACTTTTTTATGAGTTCAATCTCAATAAGGGATATGACTTGTCTATTTTGGACCTTTATTGATACGGACTCATCCTCCAAACATGCCAACTCCTTAGAAAGATTAGCTAAAGTATATGCTACATCATTCTCTTATTGAGGAATCTTATAAATGGTAACCTCTGGGATTTGGGCCAATAACTCCATGGTGTACTTATGGTAGTGATGGAGCTTAGGCTTTATAACCTTTTAGGACCCAACGATTTGGTTGATAACTAGCTAAAAATCCCTGAAGATGTTGATGTTCTGGATGTTTAGAGTAATAACTAACTTCAGACGGACAATCAAAGCCTCTTATTCAGCTTCATTATTGGGGCAAGGATTGGATAGATGATATGATAATCTCATCACATCACGGTCCAGAGTTAAGAGAACTATTCCTATCCTGCCTATCCTGGAACGATAGAATGTGGTTCTTCTCCTCTTTGAGAAGAAGATGCACCATCAAAGTACATCTCCCAATGGTGAATGCTAGTATCCTCTAAGTTAATGATTTGTTCATCGGGGAGATCATCACTAGATAGAGAGTCAGTAAGCAGTGGATGTGTTGCTGAGAAATCTGCTAGCATTTGTCCTTTCACTGCATGGAGGGGTATGAAGGTAATGTTAAACTATGGGAGGATCATGGACTATCGTGCCAACCATCAGGATAGCATCTACCATGTCATGAGATACAATAGTGGATTGATCTTAGAGATTAAGTTAAACTTATAAGGAAGCATGTAGTGCTGTAGCTTTTGGGATGTAAAGATTAAAGCTAGGCAATGCATTTCAATGAGTGGATAATTAGCCTCAGTAGGGATTAGATGATAGTTGACATGGTAAAGTATGTTTTCCTTCCCATCATCATTAGCTTGGGTCAAGAAAGCTCCAAGGGAGTCGTCTAATGTAGTAGTGTAAAGTAAGAGTGGCTTGCCCAGGATTGGGGCTGCTAGAACTAGATGTTTGTCAAAGATGAATGAGTTTGTCAAAGATTCAAGTCATAGCCTGCTGGTATGTAGCCCTGGCATTTTTATGGCTAAATGGTATGACCTTATAGCAGTAGATTATGGTCAGGGTTCTAAAAATAGTGTTTCTTTCATCTTTAGGGGCCATCTTTATTTGGTTATATCCAGATGAGCCATCCATGAAAGAGAAGACTGCATAAGATGAGGCAATGTTCACCATTAGCTTTGAGGTTGGTAGTGAAAATTTATCTTTTAGAAATGCCTTATTTAAATCCCTAAAATCAACAATTATGTGAATTTGGCTATTCTTTTTCTTAACTAGATGATGTCAAGCAACTGTGTAGTATTTTTTCTTCCTGATGAAGCCAACATCGATCAATTTCTTGACTTCAAAAATGACCTGTTATTTTATGTCTAATTGCATGCATCTAGGAACTTACTTGATAGGATTAGAAGTAATCTTTATTGCTAGTTTATGTACCGCTATGTCATTAGCCAATTCAGGCATCTCTTCATAACTCCATGCAAAGCAGTCCTTAAACTCAATCAATAGTCTAACTAAGTCATTGGTTTTAATTTCATTCAACAAAGAACTAATGTATGTCAGGTGTAGATCTTCTTAAGTTCTTAAGTTGACTTGATTGAGCTCATCGATGGTTGAGTTGATCTCTTCTTCGAACTCTGGTGGTACATCTTTGACTTCAAAATCATCCGGATCATCTAAAGTTTATAAGCACAGCTCTTCATATGATTTAATGTGATTTGAAAAGAACCTATTAGATTTCAAATGATTGGTGATGACTAAGCAGTAATCGTCATCATCGATTAGACCCACTATACCGAATCCTAGTCCTGATTTGATTGAGAGTTTTTTCATTTATTCTTCCATATTCTTTTGATGTAGTTTGATCTATGCTTTGACCAAGTATGTGAGATTAACACTTTATTTGCTAAATTATAAAAATAAGGCAAGTACCAATCAAAAGGTAATTTTATTAAATCTTTATATGAATCATCCTCAAGTTTTACAACAACTTCTTGACTTGAAGATGATGCTCTGAAAAAGAACCTCTGAGTATTCACACTTGTGGTTGACTTAAGGGCTTCATTTCTACTAAACTCTTAGCTTTTTGAGAGGAAAGTGGGGTTAGAGCTAAGGCTCCCAACTAATGCCAAACTATTTCACATATAGGTTTGGATACACATATGCTTTGCTTTGGACCCTAGTCTTCATTGCTATCTGACTCAAGAGTCACCTCCAAGGGAATCTACTGCTGAGAAGAGCTAGCTGGTGTGCTAATTATATAAGACTCATCCTATGAACTAGATTCTAAGTGTATATGGATAGCAGGTATACCCTTGGTAGCTGTGACATCTTTTATTGGGTGGTAATAAAGTGGTTTTCCACTTATGGGACTACCTCTGGACTAGCCTTTTCCTTTTCCTGGTGGAGGTTAGGTCATCCTACTCATATATTTGAATGGAGTAATGAACTGTGGGTGGAATCTAATGTTCCACTTCCTCCTCCAAGTCTATTTTCGCCCCTTTATTTTCTTTTTATTTTCTCTTTTCTCTTTTTTTTTTTCTTTCTTTTTCATTTTCTTTTCTTTTTTTTCTTTTCTTTTTTTCTTTTTCTTTTTTCTTTTCTTTTCATTTCTCTTTATTTTTCTTATATTTTAAACAACAATTTAGAATAGACTTGTTGATTATGAGGGAGGTAGTAAGCTGCATCCTCATATATGCCAACCTCATGAACTGTAAATGTCTTCAATTGTCCTTTGACACAGTAGAGGACCCCACCTCTCACAAACTTCATATATTGATGCAGAGAGGATGGAATTATGTTATTCTCATGTATCCATGGTCTCCCAAACAAAGCATTGAAAAAATGTATCTAAGTTTATAATGTGAACCTTGGCATCGGCCTTCCAATCATCTATCTCTAAGGGCAACACTATGGAGCCTAAGGCCCTGCTGACCTTACTCGAGTGGAATTCAATCTTCTCCATTTTAGACTTAGAGTCTTGTAGACACTAAGACTACCTCATAAGACACTTATAATTAGGTAAACCATTTAACCTAAGCCTAAAGACTTAAAAGGGTTAACCATAGATTAGGTTATGCCTTGGGATTAGATAATCCACCTACCCAAAACCCAAATCCAATCCATGGTCACCTTCTCAAACCAAACTTCAAGTTCAATTCAAACATCAAATTCAAATCCAAATCCAAATCCAAACCCAAATTTCAAAACCAAATGATTGAAATCCATGATCAAATCTAAACTTGAAACCCTTCCTAAGTCATATGACCTATCCCATGGACTTAGCCAAATCTTAATCCAAATCAATCCAAAATCAATTAATTTTCTCATAATCAATTTATATCTTCAATCATCTTCCTAAATATAAATCAAATTCATATTCAAATGATCAAAACTAAATCAAATTAAATCAAAAACCTTCCTAAGCCATATGACCTATCCCATGGACTTAACCAAATCTTAATACAAATCAAGTCAAACTCAATTTATTTTCTCACAAATCAATCATATTTTCAATCATCTTCACAAATTTAAATGAAATATACATTTAAATCATCAAAATTAATCAAACCAAATCAAAATCCAAACCCACATGACCCAACTCCATGGACTTAGCCAAATTCCTTCATTCGAGAACCCAATTGATTTTCTCATGAATCAATCATACCTTCAATCATATTCAAAATATAAATGAAATCTATAATCATCAAGCCATACCAAAATCAACCCAAGTCAAACTAACTTAACACTTTTGATTTTTGAAATGTTCAAATGAACCAAAACCCATTTGAACCCAAGTCGTAAATTGAATTTATATATCAATAAAAATCCATATATAAACTCAACTAAATAAACTCAACCCAAAATCAAGACTAACAAAACCCAATTGGTCCACTTGATCCAAAGTAGCCATTCTGACCTATTTGAGCCAAGTTCTAATCCTACCCAAATTGGATTGAACCAAGCTCAAAACTTCCCATCATGATTGTTGATCACACTAAGTTGATCAATTATCACAAATTGGATCAAACCAAGTCAACTTAGTCATTTGACCAAGTCAACCCCTTAACCCACATGAACCCAAAATAGCCAAATTGCAACCTATGCCAAATCCCTTGAAACTAATTAGTCATACCAAATCAAAATCAATATTTGAATATGACTCGACCTTCAATTGAGTCAAACCAAACCTAATTGGCCCTCTTGACCCAAGTTGACCCAAATTGATCTAAAGGACCAAATTGGATCAAATCATAATATAAATCAAATTGATTGCAACCAATCAGTCAAGTTCATTCCAAATTGATTGTTGAACTTGACCAAAGTTATGATTGGACCCAATTGAACCCAATTGACCTACTTAGCCCAAATTTGCATAAAGGTTCAAGTTGGCCTAAATCAAAACAAGTCCAAATTAATTGAAACCAAAGCCTACAATCATTTTAATTGGTCAACTAAACCCAAACCAACACCTAACCCTAGCTAATTTGGCCAATTTAGTCAAATTGGTCAACTTAACCCATTTGACCCAAATGAATTCAAATAAGCCAAAATCAAATCTAAGCCAAACTAAACCAAACCAATTGAACCAAAACATCCAAAATGATCATATGAACTTGACCCAACCCTTGGTTTGACCTAATTTGACCAATTAGTCAACTTGACCAAGACTAACCTAATTTGACCTAAATGAGTCAAATTGAGCCAAACCTAATCAAATCAACTCCAATTGACTTGAAATCTGGGCTAACCTACTTTTGCTCATTTCAAATTTTCCCAAATCAAATCTAATGGTAAATGATCATTCTACGCTTGGGTTAAGGGCATCACATGAGACAAATCACCCATCTAAGTGGTCATTTTCTTTTCTTGGACACTTAGTACTCTCCCAATGGTCCACCTAGGCACCTAGGACACTGCCCAACCTGACCCAAGGGGTGGTTAGGTTGGCCATGACCCATGGATGATGAAATCAGCTCACCCTCCCAATTGGAGCATTTGAAACCCATAGGAAACCCATGATTCCTCCTTGGTAGCCACATCCACACCTTCAACCAACCAAGCCGAGCTAAATCACCTCCTTCCTGCCACCCATGACTCCTTGAGATGGTCGGACATCCACTAGAAGCCAAACATGACCCCTGCCAGATCAAGATTAAGGTGAGTATACACCCGCTCATTTCCACTCAAACACACACAAAAATCATTCCTCAGAGCCCTAGCTACCCAAGATGAGCCGCTAGAGCCATTCCTTAAGCCCTTAAGCTCATTCCTCGATCAAAAAATGGCATCCCCATCTATCCCAAAATAGGACACTCTAATTTCTGAACTAAATTCCATATTTCTACATCAAACTCAAATTTACTTTGTACACTCCTTACCTAGGCCTCATTGAGAAAGAATGAATCATCTCCCAAGCTTCCCAAGCACCAGAAGTGGGACTTCGATCAAACCCGAGCTCCTGAAAATCAGTTCATGGACTTCTAAGCAAATGCCAAGGAATTGATCTAATTACTGCTCAACAGGGCTTCGTATCTACTAGATGAAGCTTCCTCAATCGTTCGAGCCACCTGTCTTGAGCTTCGACGAGGTATGCTTCTGAAATTGATCCTTAGGCAAAAATGGGTTGGAGCTTTTTAAAGAAAACTTGCATCTCGTGTGATCTTGACCATTTGATCCCTCCGAGATGTCGTGAAGGTGTGGGATCTTGAGTTGATCCGAGCTCGGTAAGCTCGATCAAGTGAGCAATGCGGACACCATTCTCCTCACTGACGTTAGATCATGCACAGTTCATTCTATGTGATTGGAATGGATGATAGTGATTAGATCTACTATATTGATCTGATTAAATCCTATTAAGTTATGAGATTAATCATAGCCATCCGATCTAAGATCAAATGGCAGAAGAGAAAGTGCATCTGTCACCGCAACGTAGGCATTGAGTCGGATAAGTTTTAAGTAGCCAATCCCGTGGTTCCATGTGGAAAGCACACTGCGTTAGTGCGTCACATGGTGTCAACTGGATTAGGCTTTAATTAGGCTTAATTAATCATTTTTAATGACTGAAACTTCTAAAAATCATAAAAAATCAAATAGAAATAAAAAAATGCAAAAAAATACTCATTTTAAAGGTATTTCATAGGACAATTAATTTAAAATGATCTTAAGTAATTTTGAATAGTAATTAAGGTTTAAATAAAAAATTAATTAGCTTAATTACTTTCTGATTACTTGAACAATTAATACCAAATTTTGTGGGTTCATTTAGTGGGATGACCTCTAATTCCTATGATTTTCTTGGGATTTATTGTTTACTGAATTAGAAAAATTGACAAATTAAACCTTAACTACTATTTTTAAGTTATTTAATGATTAATTGATCTCATGAATAGTAACAAATTGGTCAATTAAGTTTATTAATCATTGTTCAATAGTAACTAAGGAATGGGTTGGGACCCCTTTCCTAAGTTCATTTCACCTTTTTAAAATGTAATCAATTAAATCACTGAATCAAATTGAAATCATAATCACATCAAACCTGAATTAAATAAATCATGGGGTAGATCTTTAGGTGTTTAATAACTTAAAGGTGTTTAATGATATTATAGTTAGTCCATATGTATGGGACAACCATAAGAGTAATTAATTAAGTCTCTTAATATAGCTAACTATTAATCATGAGCCAACTACATTAGGCCCCTTTTATTTCCTAGGATCATTGCAAGTTTATTTCCATATCATGTTGGCTCATAATTATTTAGTTGATTACCTTAAGGTGACATAAATAAGGGTAATTAATTCATCTAATTAAGGGTTCAACTTAATTAACCCTAAAATAAACTTAATTACATTTCCTTAAATTAAATCAAATCACTAATGTGGGAACGAGTTTAAAATAGCAAGTGATGATTTCTATTCTCCTCTTTAAATCAAATCAAATACAAAACTTAATTAATAAAGAAGCTTTGGTTTGTTTCAAATAATCTTATTTGATTTGATTGTCCTTAAGAACTAGTTTGGTTGAATGAATTACATGCTTATATTTGATTGTCCTCTTCCAATCAAGTTAAATTTGGTATGTTATTTCAATTCATGCATCCATCCTTTCAAAATTGAGTAAAATAAAATGGATTTCCTTTATGGAAGCTTGCATGTGTTGATTTAATTTAAAATATATGTGGCTATTATCACTATTAAATACAAATGTATTTTTCAAAAGCTTATAAATCACTAATAATATTTGTTATTATGCTAGTTATAAATACATAAGAAATGCTTGTTCTTATAAATTAAGTGTATGAATGTTGAGTTCTCTTTCCTCTATTCATGTGTTGATTTATATACGAAATGGTAATGGGTATATAGTCTAGACATCCCGGAACACGAGGGTTTAGCCAAGGAGGTAATTTGATTACCTCACCTTGTTACTTGTTGATGAAATCAAAAGAAGAAATGTTGAATCTAATTCTCTTAAAAAAACCAAAGACCCTAAAACCAGAACCCTAAACCAAAAACCTAAACCCTAAACTCTAAACCTTAAATCCTAAACCTTAAAAATCCAAAACCCTAAACACTAAACCCTAAAACCTACAATCCTAAACTCCAATCCCTAAACCATAAACCCTAAACCCTAAACTGTAAACCCTAAAAACCTAAACCTATTCTAAATAAAACTTTAAAATAAAATAAATAATAAAAAATAAAAACTAAAATAAAATAAAATAAATCAAAACCTAAACTAAATTAAAAAAATAAAATAAACCTAAAAATAAAAAACCAAAATAAAATATAAACTAAAAATAAAATAAAAATAAAGTAAACCTAAACCTAAATATAAAATTAAAAATAAAATCTAAACCCTAAACTA
Organism: Cymbidium sinense; assembly: GCA_021442155.1. Classification (NCBI taxonomy): domain Eukaryota; kingdom Viridiplantae; phylum Streptophyta; class Magnoliopsida; order Asparagales; family Orchidaceae; genus Cymbidium; species Cymbidium sinense. Next base: position 146,479 of record JAKCPB010001924.1, read on the forward strand.
AAAAAAACCAAAACCTGAAACAAATAAAATAAAATAAACATAAGCGTAAACTAAAACAAATAAAACCTAAACCTAAACCTAAAATAAACTAAACCTAAACCATAAACTAAATAAAATAAATTAAACTAAAAATAAACCTAAACTCAAGATGAAAACCTAAAATATAAACCTAAAAAAATAAAATAAAAACCTAAACCTAAACTTAAAAATAAAAAAATAAAACCTAATCCTAAAAAAATAAAAATAAAACTAAACTAAAAATAAACATAAACCTAAAGCTAAAGCTAAAAAATAAACTAAAATAAAACCTAAACTAAAATAAATAAATTAAACTAAATAAAATAAAAATTAACTAAATAAAATAAAATAAATAAAATAAAGAAAAAAATAAACTAAATAAACTAAATAAAATAAACTTTACTTAATTTAAAAAAAAAAACCCCAAACTGTAAACCCTAAATCCTAAATCCTAAACCCTAAATCCTAAACACTAAACCATAAACTAACCCTAAACCCTAAACCCTAAACTAAACCCTAAACCCTAAACCCTAAAACCATAAACCCTAAAACCTAAACTAACCCTAAACGCTAAAGCCTAAAGCCTAAACCCTAAACCCTAAGCCCTAAACCCTAAACAAACCTTAAACCCTAAACTAAAACTAAACCTAATGCTAAATAAACTAAACTAAACACTAAAACATAAACCCTAACTAAACCCTAAACATTAAAACAAAATAAACTAAAACTAAAACCTAAACTAAATTAAATAAAATAAAAAAGTAACTTAAATAAAGTAATAATATAAACTAAACTAAATAAAATAAATTAAACAACTAAATAAACTTAAATCTAATTTTAAATTTATTTAAAACTTAAACTATAAACCCTAAACCTAAACTCTAAACTCTAAACCTAAACTAAACCCTAAACTAAAAAACTAAACCCTAAACTATAAAACCTTAAACTCCTAAAACTAACAAAATCCTAAACTTAACTTAAATCTACCTAAACACTCCTAAACCCTAAACTAACCCTAAACCATAAGCTAACCTAAACCCTAAACCCTAAACCCTAAAAATCCTAAATCATAAAGCCTAAACACTAAACCCTAAATCCTAAACCCTAAACCTAACTCCTAAACATAAACCTAAACTAAACCTAAACCATAAACCCTAAACCATAAACCCTAAACCCTAAACCATAGAAACCTAAAAGCCTCAACTTAAACTAAATAAGACCTCAAAATAAAATAAATAAATAATCTTAAACCTAAATAAAATAAAAATAAAAAGATAAACTAAAATTGAATCTAAACCTTAAAATAAAATAAATAAATAAACTTAAACCTAAATAAAATAAAAACAAAAACGTAAACTAAAATTAAACCTAAACCTAAAAATAAAATAAAATAAACTAATAATAAAAAAATAAAATAAAAAAAATAAAAACCTAAAATAAACTAAAAAAATAAAATAAACCTAAGAATAAAAGATGTAAATAAAATAAAAACTAAATGTAAACTAAAAATAATATAAACTTAAAATAAAATAAAATAAGAACTAAATAAAACATAAAACTTAAAAAATAAACCTTAAAATAAAATCTAAACAGAAATAAAAAATAAAACCTAAACCTAAAATAAAAATAAAATAAACAAAATAAAATAAACCTAAACCTAAACTAAAATAAACTAAACTAAAATAAATAAAACCTAAACCTAAACTTATAAACTAAATAAAATAAAATAAACTAAAAATAAACATAATCTAAATAAAATAAAATAAACTAAAAATAAACCTAAACATAAATTAAAAAATAAAAACTTAAAAATAAACTTCAAAATAAAAACATAAAACCTAAACCTAAAAAAATAAAATAAAAACCTAAACCTAAACCTAAAAATAAAAAATAAAAACTAAACCTAAAAAATAAAATAAAAAAAACTCTACTAAAAATTAAACCTAAACCTAAAAATAATTTAAAATTAGAAACCTAAACTAAATTAAATAAACTAAACTAAATAAGAAAAAAAACCTAAATAAAAATAAAAATAAAATAAACTAAAATAAATAAAAAATAAACCAAATAAACTAAGTAAACATAAACATACCAGTTTACTTAAATAAAAAAAAATATATAAACCCTAAATCCTAAACCCTAAACCCTAAACCTACAAGCTTAAACCCAGAACCCTAAACCCTAAACCATAAACCCTAACCCTAGACCCTAAACCCTAAAAGCATAAGCCCAAAAACCTTGAACCCTAAATGCTAAACCCTAAACCCTAAACCCTAAACCCTAAACTCTAATCCCAACCCCTAAACCCTAAACCCCAAACCCTAAACCTAAACCTAAAGTAACAAAAAAAAAAACATTAAAATAAACTAAACCCTAAAACCTAATAAACCTAACCCAAACCTAAACCTAAGAATGGAACCTTGATGGTGGCTGCCTAGATTTGGTGGTGAAGGCGGGAGAATTATCAGGTGGTGGGGATCCGGAGGTGAATATGGAGATGGTGGTTGTAGTAGTGGTGGATGTGCTGGAGGAGTGATAGAGGTTACCATCATGGTGGTGGGGGAGAGATCTGGATATGATGGTGGATCCCGCCACTAAGAGGTCGGGTGGTTTGATGGAAACTAGAGAAATTGTAGAACAGCCCATTCGATCTACTACTTATGGAACTTTGTCTTTACAATAGAGATGGTTCTAGTTATCTAGTGTTTTGATTTGCTCTATGTGTGCTCATTTTTATCTATGTCGTCACTTGTGTCTTAAAAAACTTGGTGTGTTACTTGGTAGATGAAACCAAAAGAAGAAATGTTGAATAATTCTCTAAGAAAAAACCAAAATCCTAAAATTAAAACTAACCTAAACCTAAAACCCAAACCTAAATTCCTAAACCCTAAACTCTAAAACCCTAAACCTAAACCTAAACCTAAACTAAAACCCTAAACCCTAAACCCTAAAACCCTAAATCCTAAACTTAAACCCTAAACTAAAACCTAAAATCCAACATCATAAACCTTAAACTTAAACCTACTAAACCCCAACCTAAACTATAAAACCTAAACTCTAAACTTAAACCTCTAAACTCCAAACTAAAACCTAAACCTAAATAAACCTAAACCCTAAACCTAAACCTAAACCTAACTAAACATAAACCCTAAACTAAACCCTACACTTAAACTTAAACTAAAAACTCTAAAGTAACTAAACCTAAACCTTAAACTTAAACCTAAACCTAACCCTAAACTAAACCTAAACCTAAACTAAAGTTTAAACTTAACCTAAACCTAAACTAAACCCCTAACCCTAAACTCTAATCCTAAACCTAAACTAAACCTAAACCCTAAACCCTAAACCCTAAAACCTAAACTTAAACTAATTAAAACCAAAAAAAACTAAGCTAACCTAACCTTAACCTAGATAAAACTCTCCTCAGGTTCTCTAGATTTCATTTCCCATCATCGTGCATTCTTCGCCTTGCATTTTGTTGGATCCTTCATCTTTTCTTGATTGATGTAGTTTCTTTAGTCTCCGCATGATGTGTCTTTGAATATGGTCATGATCTCATACGCTTACATCTCCCATTTTGGATGATCCTGCTAGGGCATCCAATTTTGAGGGGATTAATGAACCCAATGCCATTTCTGCTATTTAATCCATTGAGGAAGCACTTCTTGGTAAGAGCTCTACCTCTTCTAACTCAGTGAATCTGATTTTGAGTCTCTTTTCAAGTTATGTCTGAGATCATGTGTTCGGATCTTGATGTTGAAAAGCTTGCAAAACCTTTCAAATTTATTTTGATTGACAAATTTACTCTATGATAGTTGAATTTGCACAAGATCTAAACTTTTTTTCATAACCTTAAACTTTTGGGTGCTTTCTCTATTGGTTTTATCTATCCAAGACATATTTTGATTCAATTTACAAATGATTTAGATTATTCATGTGTTTTCTCGCATCAATCTTATTTTGTCTTTAATTGCCAAAAGCATTTGTTGAAGTGGTCTCCACTCTTTGATATAAAGAAGGAATCACCTATTATTCCTATGTGGTTAGCTCTTCCAAATATGAGAATCCATTATGTTACCCACCAGGTTTTATTTTTACAGGACTCTTTTGACGCCGCCAAATCGATCGTGACCGCCAGAGATCCTATCGTTCTATTGCTTGTATATTGGTTGAACATATCTAAAAACATCCTAAGGATGTCTAGATTGGATCTAAAAAGTTTGTCTATTTACAAAAGGTCAAATTTGAAAAAAAATTTGATTTTCTATTCCTATTGTAAGATACATGGTCATGATAAGTTGGAGTGTTTTGTTCTTCACCCACATCTTAAAAAGAAAATTTGGAATGAACCTAACTCTAAAGTTACTTCTATTAAAGTTAATAAAACCATTCTTATGCCTAAAAATAACTTAAATGTTAATATTAGGTCAGATTCTTTGGAATCAACTGATGTTCCTAATATTGATGATTCTACTTCTCATTTCGATCATAACAAAGGTACTAATAATGTTGAGAAAGATGGTTTGCCCAACAACCTTTCTTTACATGAGAACATGCCTATTTTGGCTAATTCCAAATTCAAAGAGGTAGGAAAAAATGATGATTCACTCTCTAATGAGTCAATTTCGCTTCTCTCAGATTAATTGATGAGAATGAGGATTTAAATGATAACTTGAATGTGGCTGAAATTCTTGAGCAAAACATTGATTTTAACATTGGTAATTGCTTTGAATGGTATAACTTCTTCTCCTTCCCTAATTCCAAGATTGATCTTCATTCTAATTCCACTTTTCAATAAAATGCTAATTTGGAATAGGGGGATTAGAGATGTTCTTGTTGATCCATATCCTATTAATAATATTCCTAATCAATCTCTATCCAAAGGTGACACTTTGGATAAAAATAGAAATTTTCAAACTATCTTTAAAATGAAATCTAAAAACTCTAAGATGCAACCTCCTAATCTTGCCAGATCTACTAGATATGGATCCTCTTCACATAAATAATGTATAATTTCAATTTTTAGCTTAGGAGAGGATTTGTTATTCTTTCTCTCTCTTTATTATTATCCTTTAATTTCCTTTTCCAATTTTCTTTATGTTTAATTCTCTTATTTAGAATGTTAGAGGATTGGTACCCCTCACCGCTCATAATCATTAAATCTTTGTAGAATTAACAATATCTCTTTACTTATTGTTATTGAACCTCTTATTCATGCTGATAAAATCAATCATGTTGCTAGAATGCTTGGTTTCAATAATTTTTCTCTAACATCATAAAAAATTTGGTGATTTTGGAATAGCTTCTTAAATGTTATAATTTTAGATGATCTATAACAAGTTGTTAATATTCACTTTTATTTTGGTGATTCTTGTGTGCTAGGCTCTTTTGTATATGCTTCTTGCAATAGAGGTAGTTGAAATGTTCTTTGGGAGAATTTGAGAAGTTTTGCCCTTTTTGTTAACAAACCTTGGCTAGTTGGGGGTGATCTCAACACTATTCTATATTCTTTAGAAAGAATGGGTGGTTGCTCTCCTAATATTAATTTTATGGAAGAATTTTCTAATATAATTCTTTATTTCAATCTTATTGACATTGATTTTGAAGGCTTTAATTATACTTGGTAAAACTCTAAGCTCTGGCAACATCTTGATAGAATTCTTTTCAACTCTTATTAGATTAATCAATGGCCTCTTACCTCTATTGAACATTTGAGTAGAACTTTATCTGGTCATGCCCCTCTTTGATTTTTTGTTAAAGATAACTCTAAAAGATTAAATACCTCATCTTTTAGATTTCAAAATATGTGGCTTCAACATCTAGATTTTCTTAAAGTCATGGCCATTAATTGGATTTCCCTTTACACCATGATAATTGATTAGGGTATGCATAGATTATGGGTTAAGTTTAAAAGGCTCAAACAAAATCTAGTTTGGTGGAACAAACATTATTTTAAAATCTTTTTCTAACATAAAAACATGGAACTTTTGGTTTATGATCTAAAAATACTGCTTTTGACCGATTCTTTTAAGCTCAAGGATTTGAATGAAGCAAAAGTTAATCTTGTTAATTATCGAATATGGAAGAGACCAAAAAAGTTTCTAGTAAACATATTGCTAATTGGGACAGGAATACTAGGTATTTTTGTGCTTTATGTAGTAAAAAAGAGCTTTAAATTCTATCCAAAAAATTAAAAGTGATAATGGAGATTGGATCACTGATACTAATGTTATTAAAGATTCTATTATTATTAACCACTTTAGAAATATGCTTAACAAAGCCACTCTTTGAAGCTATTTCTAATTTGCATTTGATCCCTCTATTATTACCAATGATTACAACCATTGGTTTACTAGGATGCCTACTGAAGATTAGATTGGTAAATTTCTTAATAGCATGACCATTTATTTCGTTGCTAGTTTGGAGGGTCACACAACTCAATTTTTCAAAATTGTTGGCCTATTATTAAGAATGACTTAATTGATGCTATTGTTGATTTTTTTATTGGTAATCCTCTAAATATTTTTCAAGCACTTGCATTGTTTTAATATCTAAAAAAGATATCTAGATTCTTGAGTGATTTCAAACCTATTTGTCTTTGTACTTTCTTTAATAAATTGATTTCTAAAATTTTACTAATAATTGACTTTTTGTTTCAAAAAATTATCTCCCACAACCAAACTAATTTTGTTAGAGGGAGATCTATATCTGATAACATTCTTCTTGCTCAAGAGCTTATCCATGATTTGGATGTTCCTTCTAGGTGGTAACATCCCTTTTAAATTAAATATTTCTAAAGCCTTTGATAATATTTCTTGGGATTTTAAATATCTGCATTTATTTGGTTTCTCTAATAATTTCATTAACCTTATTAAAAATTGTATTAATAATGCCTAGTTTTCTATTCTTCTTAATTATGAAGCTTTAGGCTTTTTTCCTTCTTCTCATGGTTTGAGTAGATCCTTTGCCCCCTTCTTTGTTTATTATTGTTGTGGAATACCTTTCAAGTAGTTTAAATGATTTATTCAATAACAACCTAGCATGTACTTTAGAACTCTTGGTGGTATCCTTATTTCATCTTAGCTTGATGATTTCATTATCTTTGTAATGCTTCCCTTCATCATATCAAAAGACTTAAGAAATTTTAAATATTTTTGGTAGAGAAAGTGGTCTTTCTATTAATGAAAGCAAGAGTTTCTTCATTACCTCCTCAAAAATTTCTAATAACAAAATCAATCATATCTTGAGAATCACTAACTTTAAACACCAACAACTCCCTATTAAATATCCAAGTGCTCTTCTTTTTAAAAGTAAAAAAAAAGATCCCATCTTTTTTATGAGCTTATCCAAAAAAATGTCTATTAAATTTTTTGTGTGTGAATTTCACTTACTTTTTTTTGGTGGCAGACTTACTTTGCTTAAGAGTAGTCTTAATTCGATGCCTTTATATCGTATTCAAGCCATTATCCCTACTAATTCTATCTTAAATAGAATTGATTATTTCCTTAATAAATTTTTTTGGGGCTCTAATAATTTGGTTAAAAAGATGCATTGGATTTCTTGGCATAAATGTTGTGGTCCCCTGAGTGAAGGTGGGCTTGGATGAAAATCTATTCGTAAAGCTATTTCTGCCTTCTCACATAAACTCTAGTGGAATTTTAGAAAAAAAGATAGCTTATGGGCTAATTTTATGACTGCTAAATACTGCCAGGGTAAGCACCCTCTTATCTGTTCTTATAAAGTGGGTGACTCCCTAGTTCAGAAAAGGCTTTGCTCCATTAAATAGGAGGTTGAATCCTTGATGTTTGGGATATAAATTTGAGATCTTTTTCCTTTTGGCAAGACAACTAAATTTGTGGTGGTTCTATTGATACTATTTTATCTACCCACTCTACTGCTGCTACAAAAGTTAACTCATTTTGACTTAATAATAAGTGGAATGATAGTAAACTTACCAAATTTATCCCTATCTCTCTTCGGATAAATTTAGTGATATTCCTATTCTTTCCAACAAGCCAGATCAAATTCTTTTTAAGTTGTCTTATAATGGAGATTTTATTCTTACAAATGCTTGGAATTATATTAGAGATGCTCATACTTCTTTTATTGTATTTATTAAACTTTAGAATAATATCATCCCTATCTCTTATTCTATCCTTACTTGGAGAATTGGAAAACTTCATTCCTATTGATTGCTATGGGATAAAGGCTCATTAACCTTCCAAATGTTATTGTTGTTTTCATATCAAAATGATAATCATGTTTTGTCAATGGTGTTATTGCCTCCAAATTATGGTTTTGGTATGATGACTTTTAATACTAACCATTTCAATGGCTTTCTTTCTTTATATCAACTTTGAAGCCTATTTCCAAAACTTGTGAAAGTTCATATAAAAGTTTTAATTGCCATTACCCTTATTTGGTTCATATGGATTGATAGAAATGATGCAAAATATCATGGTATTCTTATGAATAATAAAAAAATTATTGCTAGAACCAAAGAAAAAATTGATGCATTATTTTATGCAAAATTTAATTAGTAACACACATTTTAGAGATTGCAAATTTGTGGCAAAAATTTGGGTCTTAACCTACCTGAGATCTTCTTCTATAAAGAAGATAAGATTATATATTGGATAAAACCTCATAGTAATATTATTAAAATTGATACATATGGCTCTGTCTCCCAGAATACATTTGGTTGTGGTGGTATTTTTAGGGATTTTAAAGGTAATGTCATTCGTTCCTTTGCTTATCCTCTAAAAGCTTGTTCTATTATCTATGCTGAATTAATGGCTATAAACAAAGCTATTGACATTTGTTTGCAAAAAGGTTTCTTCAATATTTGATTGAAGTTGATGCTCTCTTACTCATTGACATCGACTTCCACTAAAATGGGGAATGTGATTTATTCTATCATCTTAATCCTACTAGAGCTCTCCTCTCAAATATGCTTTAATATTTCACATTTTGCAAGGAAATGCCTATTATCGGCTAATCTAGGTACTAAGTTAAATGATCTCACTCTTTATGATCATCTTATCTTACCTAGACAATTAAAATGCTTGGTTAATCTGGATAACACGGGATTACCTTATCTTAGAAATTAATTTTGCTTTGTATTTTTTAGGTTTTCCATGCTTTTCTCATGCATATTTCATGCATTCCTTTTGTGGTTCACTCTCTTGTTTGGTTTGTGCTAATATACTTGAGAGATCTCTTTGAGGTGGTGGCTAGTTGTTCAGCCTCTTTTTTTTAGAGGTGTTCTCTTTGGTTAATTATTTTATGTAAGGATCTCATTGTCAATAGTTTCTTCATGTGCTTCCTTGACCTTGTGGTGGCCTCCTTTTGGGTTATGCCTCTACCTACTTTTGGTTTTTCCCTTTACATAGTTCGTCCTAGTTTTGTCTCTGGTTTTGTCTAGCTATTTCCTTACTTAGGATGGTTTTTCAGCTACTATTTTTGGGCCTGGTGGGTTTTGTTGCTACTACACTACCTAATGTCTTTATGGCTATTATTTGATGGCTGTTGATCTTTTCACTCTTGAGTGTTGGTGGTTTTTTGTGTCTTAGGCATTGGTCTATTTTCCCGCCTCTGTTATTGGGTGGTCCTCCCCGGCTACAATTTTGTCGATTGGTGATTACCATTTGTTTGGTTGTTTTGGCTTCTGTTGGTTATCACTATGCCTATCTTTCTCTATGTTGGGATTTTCCCTTTGGATTGGTTGTTTCATCGAGCCTCATGTACCGCTTAATGGTTGGGTGGACTCAGGGTTGGCTAGTTTGGTTGGTTTGGTTTGGTTGGTTTTCTTTTGGTTTTCTTCTGAACTATTCTTAGGTTGTTTTGGTGGATTTTTCTTTATGGTTTTGGCCTTATGGTGGTCGTAGTTTTCCTATTGTCATACTATTGATGGAGGTTTCGTGACTACCTTTTATTTTTTTGTTTTGTTTAGGTTGGACTGGTGGCTACTGTTAGTGTTGGCATTGTGCTCTGAACTAGTTTGGAATTGTTGGTTTTTTGGTGCTAGTTGTAGGTTACTATTTTGGTTTTGGGATGTTACTTGTGGTTGTCTGGTGACTCTGGTGGGTTCGTTTCCTATCACTGGTGGCTTTGCTTTCTGAGTGAATACTTGGCAACTATTTCATTTCTGTTGTGGTGGTTTTGTTGAAGCTACTTCCTTTCGAGCTTGGTGGCCATTTGTCAGGTGATTTGTGGGATAGGTTTTTTGCTGTTTTGGTAAGTACTAGAACCTGTTGATTGCCACTTTTATGATTGCCTTGTCCAGTAAGTGGGCTATGATGGTATGATTTCTACTATTGGCTAGTAGATATGACTGTAACCCTTCTTTTGAAGTCCGATGCTCACAGTGGTTGCCTAAAGATGTGATCGAGCCTAAGCTTTAATAAACTTTCTCTTACATTGCTTTATTATGTGCTAAAGCTTGATTTTACTGTATTAATTACAATTTCTAGTGCTCGAATTCTAAATGTGGATTGTGCAACTCTAAAGACTTCTAGTTGGGCTATTCATGTTTCTTATGTTATTTCTAATTTATTTTTGGTCTTTTACTTCTTTATTTCCTTACTTTTGTTGTATAGATAGGGATTTTTCTCTCAATGTATTTGAGGTAGTTAAGAGAATTATCCCCTCTTAAGGACCTTATACTCATTTCTTTATGCAATAAAATTGTCCCTTCTCTGGGTTTCCTTAAAAAAAAACTAAATAAAACCTAAAAATAAAATAAATAAAAAGACCTAAACCTAAATAAAATAAAAAAATAAAATAAAAATAAAATCCTAAACTAAAATTTAAACCTAAACCTAAAAATAAAATAAAATAAACTAATAAAAATAAACCAAAATAAAATAAATAAAATTAAACTAAAAAAATAAATTAAACCTAAGAAAACCTAAATAAAATAAAACTGTAAAATAAAAAATACAATAAAACTAAATTAAAATAAAATAAATAAAACCAAACTAAAAAAAATAAAACTAAAAATAAACTAATAAATAAAAAATAAAATCTAAACCCTAAACTAAAAAAAAAACCTAAACCTAAAATAAAAAATAAAATAAACAATATAAAATAAACTAAAGAAAAATAAACCTAAACCTAAACTAAATAAACTAAACAAAATAAACAAACCTAAATAAACTAAACCTAAACCCTAAACTAAATAAAATTAAATAAACAAAAAATAAACCTAAACCGAAGCTCAAAAATAAAACCTAATAATAAACCTAAAATAAAAGCCTAAAACCTAAACCTACAAAAATAAACTAAAAACTTGAACCTAAACCTAAAAAATAAAATAAAAATTAAACTAAACTAAAAAATAAACAAAACATAAACCTAAACCTAGAAAATAGACTAAAAGAAAAACATAAAGCTAAACCCAAAACCCTAAACCAAAAACCCTAAAACCTAAACTAAAACTTAACCCTAAACCTAAAATCAAACCCTAAACCCTAAACACTAAACCCTTAAAACCATAAACCCTTAAAACCCTAAACCCTAAAACCCTAAACCCTAAAACTAAACGCTAAACCTTAAACCCAAAAAAAAAAAAATTCCTAAACCCTAATCCCTAAACTACTCTAAGCCCTAAACCTTAAAAAGCTAGAAACCTAAACGTAAACTAAATAAAACCTATAAAGAAAATAAAGAAAACCTTAACCAAAAAATAAAATAAAAACATAAATGGATACCTAAACCTAAACCTAAACTTAAAAAGAAAGTAAAAAAAAAAATAAAAACTAAAATAAATTAAAATAAATGAAAATCTAAACTAAAAAAACATAAATTAAATAAAAACTAACCTTAAAATAAAAATAAAATAAACTTAAAATAAAATAAAATAAAAACAAAATAAAAACCTAAACTTAAATAATAAACTTAAAAATAAAACCTAAGAATAAATAAAAAAGAAAACCTAAAACCTAAACTAAAAAAAACCTAAACTAAAAAAAACCTAAACCTTAAATATAAATAAATCAAACCTAAACTTACACTATAAATAAAATAAACCTAAACCTACACTAAAATAAACTAAACTAAAATAAATAAACTAAACCTAAACTTAAAATAAACTAAACCTAAACCTAAACCTAAATAAATAAATAAAATGAACAAAAAAAACCTATAACCAAAAAACTAAAAAAAAAACATAAAAAATAAACCAAAAATAAAAAAATAATAATACCTAAACCTAAAAAAAAAAAAAAAAATAAACCAAAAATAAAACTAAACTAAAATAAACCTAAACTAAAAAAATAAACTAAAATAAAAAAACCAAAAGTAATATAAATAAACTATACAAAAAAATAAAGAAACCTAAGTCAAAATGAAAATAAAATAAACTAAAATAAATAAAAAATAAAGTAAATAAACTAAACCTAAAGTTAGTTAATTTAAAAAATTACAAAAAAAACCCTAACCCTAAACCCTAACTAAACTCTAAGCCTAAACCTACTACCCTAAACTAAATAAACCCTAAAACTAAAACTTAAACTAAAATTAAACCCTAAATAAACCCTAAACTAACCCTAAACCCTAAACTAAACTAAACCTAAACCCTAAAACCCAACAAAACTAAACCTAAACTAAAACCTAAACCCAACTAACCTAATAAACTAAACCCTAATTAAATAAAACCTAAAACCTAACCCAATAACCTAAACTTCTAAAATAACCTAATAAATACCCTAAACCACTGCCTAAACCCTAAAACTAAAAAATTAAACTAACTAAATAAAATCTAAATAAAATTAAAAAACCCTTAATCAAAAAATAAAATAAAAACATATACGGATACCTAAACTTAAACCTAAACCTAAACTTAAAAAGAAAATAAAATAAAAAATAAAAACTAAAATAAATAAAAACCTAAACTAAAAAAAACTTAAATTAAATAAAAACTAACCTTATAATAAAAATAAAAAAACTTAAAATAAAAATAAAATAAAAACCTAAAAATAAAACCTAAGAATAAATAAAAAAGAAAACCTAAAACCTAAACTAAAAAAAATCTAAACCTTAAATATAAATAAAACAAACCTAAACTTACACTATAAATAAAATAAACCTAAACCTACACTAAAATAAACTAAACTAAAATAAATAAAACCTAAACCTAAACTTAAAATAAATTAAACCTAAAATTAAACCAAAATTAAATAAAATAAAATGAACTAAAAAAAAATAACCAAACTAAAAAACATAAAATAAACCAAAATAAAAAAATAATCTAAACCTAAAAAATATAACTAAACTAAAAAAATAAACCTAAATCTAAAAAATAAACTAAAATAAAAAACCAAAAGTACTATAAATAAACTATACCAAAAAAATAAAAGAAAACCTAAGTCAAAATAGAAAATAAAATAAACTAAAATAAATAAAAATAAAGTAAATAAACATAAACCTGCTATTTTAGTTAATTTTAAAAAAAATTACAAAAAAACCCTAACCCTATACTTAACCCTAAACTCTTAACCTACTAAACTAAACTTGAAACACTAAACCCTAAAACTATAAATATAAACTAAAACCCAAAATAAAACCCTAAACTAACTAAACTTAAAACCCAAAACTAAGTAATAAACTAACTAAATGATAACTAAACCCTAAACTACTACCCTAAAACCTAAACTATAAAACCTAAACTCTAAACTAAACTAAAACCTTAAACCTTAAACCCAAAACTAAACCTAAACTAAACCCTAAACTTAAACCTAAACCTAAACCTAAACCTAAACTAAAACTCTAACAAAATAACCTAAATAAACCTAAACTAAATCTAAACACTAAACCCTAAATAAACCCTAAAACCTAAACCTAAAACTAAACAAACTTAAATCCAAAAAAACCTAAACCTAAACCCTAATCCCTAAACTGACTCTAAACCCTAAACCCTAAAAAGCTAGAAAATTAAATGTAAACTAAATAAAATCTATAAATAAAATTAAAAAAAACCTTAATCAAAAAATAAAATAAAAACATAAATGGGTACCTAAACTTAAACCTAAACCTAAACTTAAAAAAAATAAAATAAAAAATAAAAACTAAAATAAATTAAAATAAATAAAAACTTAAACTAAAAAAAAAAACTTAAATTAAATAAAAACTAACCTTAAAATAAAAATAAAAAAACTTAAAATAAAAATAAAATAAAAACCTAAAAATAAAACCTAAGATTAAATAAAAAAGAAAACCTAAAACCTAAACTAAAAAAAAACTTAAACCTTAAATATAAATAAAATAAACCTAAACTTACACTATAAATAAAATAAACCTAAACCTACACTAAAATAAACTAAACTAAAATAAATAAAACCTAAACCTAAACTTAAAATAAACTAAACCTAAACCTAAACCAAAATTAAATAAAATAAAATGAACTAAAAAAAACCTTAACGAAAACTAAAAAAAATATAAAAATAAAAAAAATAAAAAATAATACCTAAACCAAAAAAAAATTAAAAAATAAAACTAAAGTAAAAAATAAACCTAAACCTAAAAAATAAACTAAAATAAAAAAGCAAAAGTAAAATAAATAAACTATACTAAAAAAAAATAAAAGTAAACCTAAGTCAAAATAAAATAAAATAAACTAAAATAAATAAAATAAAGTAAATAAACCTAAACTGGTAGTTAATTTAAAAAAATTACAAAACCCTAACCCTAAACCTAAACCCTAAACTTAAATAAACCTAAAACCATATACTAAACCATAAACTAAACCCTAAACACTAAAAACCCTAAACCTTAAATAAAACTTAAACACTAAATTAACCCTAAACTAAAACCCTAAACCTACTACCTAAACCTAAACCTAAACCTAAAAACTTAAACCCAAACCCTAAACCTAAAACCTAAACCAACCTAAAACCCTAAACCCTAAACCTAAACCCTAAACTAAACTCTAAACCTAAAACCTAAAACCTAAACTAAACACTAAACCCTAAACTATAAACCTAAACCTAACCTAAACCCTAAATCAGAAACTAAACCCTAAAACCCTAAACCATAAACCTAAACCCTAAACCCTAAACTTTAAAAACCTAAAAACCTAAACCTAAACTAAACAAAATCTAAAAATAAAATAAATAAAAAAAAGCTAAACCTAAATAATATAAATAAAAAATGCTAAACCTAAATAAAATAAAAAAATAAAATAAAATAAAAATAAAAATTAAACCATAAATCGAAACCTAAAAATAAAATAAAATAATCTAATAAAAATAAAGTAAATTAAAGTAATTAAAAACCAAAACTAAATTAAAAAATATATTAAAATGAAATAAATAAAACCAAAACATAAACCTATAATAAAATAAAAATAAACCTAAACCTAAACTAAAAAAATAAACCTAAAATAAAACCTAAACCTAAACTAAGAAAATAAAATAAAACTAAACCTAAACATAAAATAAAAAAATAAAACCTACATAAAAATAAAATAAAAAAATTAAACTAAACTCAAAAATAAACCTAAGCCTCAAAAATAAACTAATAACAAACCTAAACAAAAATAAATATACCTAAAATAAATAAACTAAACCAAATAAAAATAAAAAATAAACCTAAATAAAAATATAAAAATAAAATAAACTAAATAAACCTAAACCCATTACTTTTTTAAAACCCTAACCCTAATCCTTAAACCTTAAAAGTTACCCAAAACTCTAAACTCTACACCCTAAACCTACAACACTAAACCTACAACCCTAAACCAACCACCCAAAACCCTAAAACCCTAAGCCCTAAACTCGAAACCCTAAACCCTAAACCCTAAACCCTAAACCTTAAACCATAAACCCTAAACCCAAACCCTAAACCCTAAACCCTAAAACCCTAAACCCTAAACCCTAAACCCTAAAAAAGCCCTAAACCCTAAACACTAAACCCTAAACCATAAAAACTACAACCTTAAACCCTAAACCCTAAACCTGAAACCCTAAACCTTAAACCCTAAAAACATAAAAACCTAAACCTAAACTAAGTAAAACCTAAAAATAAAATCAATAAAAAAAATCTAAACCTAAATAATATTAAATAAAATAAAAACCTAAACTAAAATCTAAACCTAAAAATAAAAAAATAAAAAATAAAATATAAACTAAACTAAAAAAAAATAAAAACCTAAACTAAAGTAAAAAAAATAAAATAAACCTAAAAATAAAAAATCTAAATAAAATAAATAAATGTAAAATAAAAATAAAAATTCCTAAATTAAAATAAAATAAAACTAAATAAAAGCTAAACAAAAAAATAAACCTAAAAATAAAACATAAAGTCAAATAAAAATAAACTACAATAACATCTAAATCTAAAAAAAATCTAAACTAAAAAAGAAAAACATAAACCTAAACCAAAACAAAAAAATAAATTAAAATAAAAAACTAAAATAAATAAACCTAAAATAAATAAATTGAACTAAATAAAATGAAAAAAAATAAAATAAACTAAAAGAAATTAAAAATAAACTAAATAAACCAAAACCTACCGGTTGACTTAATTTAAAAAAAAAACTAAACCCTAAACTCTACACTCTAAACCCTAAATTCTAAACCTTAAATGCTAAACTCTAAACCCTAAAACTAACCCTAAACCCTAAACCATGAACCTACAACCCTTAACTTATATCCCTAAACCTTAAACCCTAAAACAAATTAATCCCTAAATCCTAAATCTTAAACCCTAAACTAACGTAAATCCCTAATCCCTAAACCGTAAGCCTAACCCTAAACTCTAAACCATAAATCCTAAACCTTAAAACCCTAAACCTTAAACCCTAAACCCTAAACCATAAAAGCCTTAAACCCTAAGCTAACCCTAAACCCTAAAAATCTAAAAACCTAAACCTAAACAAAATTAAACATAAAAATAAAATAAATAAAAAAGCCTAAACCTAAATAAAATAATAAAATAATAAAATATAAACCTAAACTAAAACCTAAACTTAAACCTAAAAATAAAAAGAATAAAATAATAAAAATAAACTATAATAAAATAAATAATAACTTAAACTAAACTAAAATATAATAAAATAAACCTAATAATAAAAAGATAATATAAATAAAAATTAAATGTAAAATAAAAATAAAATAAACATAAATAAATGAAAATCTAAACTTAAACCTAAAAAAATAAACCTAAAATTAAATAAAAAAAAACCTAAATTCTAAACTAAAAAAAACCTAAACCTAAACTAAAATAAACTAAACTAAAATAAATAAAACCTAAACCTAAACTAAAACCAAAATAAATAAAATAAAATAAACTAAAAAATAAAACCTAAAATAAAGAAAAAATAAAAACCTAAAACTTAAACCTCAAAAAATAAAATAAAAACCTAAACCTAAACTTAAAAATAAAAAAATAAAACCTAAACCTAAAAAATAAAATAAAAATAAAACTCAACTAAAAAATAAACCTAAACCTGATCCCATACAAAAAAAATAACTAAAATAAAAAACCTAAATAAAAGAAAATAAACATAAAATAAATAAATTGAACTAAATAAAAAAATAAACATAAATAAAAATGAAAAATAAAATAAGCTAAAATAAATAAAAAAACTAACTAAATTAACTAAGTAAACCTAAACCAACTAATTTAAATAATTAAAAAAAACAAAACCCTAAACCCTAAGCTAACCCTAAATGCTAAAAACCCTAAACCCTAAAGCCTAAACACTAAACCTTAAACCCTAAACCCTAAACCCTAAACCCTAAAACCCTAAACCCTAAAACCCTAAACACTAAACCCTAATCCCTAAAAAGTAAAAAACCTAAACCTAAATTAAATAAAACTTAAAATAAAATATATAAAAAAAACATAAACCTAAATAAAATAATAAAATAAAATAAAATAAAATAAAAACCTAAAGGTTCAAGTAGGCCTAAATCAAAACCAAATCAAAATTAATTGAAACCAAAGCCTACAATCATCTTCAATTGGTCAAGTAAACCCAAACCAACACTCAACCCTAGCCAAATTGGCCAATTTAGTCAAATTGGTCAACTTAAACCATTTGACACAAATGAATTAGAATGAGCCAAAATCAAATCTAAGACAAACTACACAAAACCAATTAAACCAAAATAACCCAAATGATCATATGAACTTAACCCAACCCTTAGTTTGACCCAATATGACCAATTGGTTAACTTGACCCAACCTAACCTAATTTGACCTAAATGAGTCAAATTGAGTAAAACTTAAGCAAATCAACTCCAATTGACATGAAATTTGGACTAACCCATTTTTGGCTCATTTTAAATCTAGCCAAATCAATTTCAATGCCAAATGATCATTCTACCATTGGGTCAAGGGAATCACATGAGATAAATCACCCATGTAAGTGGTCATTTTCATTCCTTGGCCACTTAGTACTCTCTCAATGGTCCACCTAGGAACCTAGGACATTCCCCAACCTAACCTAAGGAGTGGTTGGGTCAGTGATGACCCATGGGAAATGAAATCACCTCACCCTCCCCATTGGAGCATTTGAAACCCATAGGACACCCATGATTCCTCTTTGGCAGCCACATCCACACCTTCAACCAACCAAGTTGAACCACTCTCCCTACCACCCAAAACTCCC
>JAKCPB010001925.1:0-49824 GCA_021442155.1 Cymbidium sinense
AATTGAGTAAAGTCGAAGAGTGGCACTATCATCAAATCTTCAAAAAAAAGCCAATAGTATGGTTTATAGAAGAAATCCAATTTAAAATCATGGCTAAACAATTATGACTATTTGAGAAAAAAATAACATGAATAATAAGCTTGTGATTAACATTTCTATACCAGAGGTAATGAGTATGTTGATCATGGCTCTATAAGGAGTCATTGGAGAGCTATGATTCCATCTTATAGATATTGAATATAGTATATTAACTTGGCTTACATTAAAATCTTGTAAACATCATCACTATAATAATCATGATAAAATACATTGGGGTTCGTGTTAATTATAGTTGGTGGCATTGTGTTGATTGTTTAAGGAATGCTTGAGGAAAGTTGTAATGTGGAGTAAGACCTGTGAAAATTATAAGTTTACGAAAGGAGCAATGGCTATGTAGAGAAAGTAGCAATAACAATTTTTTTACCTCTTACAATGATCTTTCTCCTTTTTGAATGATCTGTATGGCTTATTTTTTAAGTATCATTAATAGTCACTACACCTAAAAAAGATGTTAAATTTAAATATGACTATAGATAGAACTTTATTAATTAGTAAGGAATAAGCAAAAAAAAGAGGAGATAAGAGATAAAAGGCTTAGAGAGAAACTAATATTTCATTATTATTATCATGAAGAACAAATATGGTACATGAATGTCATAGAAATCCTCAATTATTTTATATAGGTTTTATTTAAGGTACAATGCTATAGGATAGACTATACATAAGTGAGATTAAATAGTAAAGCATAACGTGTTTGGTGTTAAATAAATAAGTTTTGTTTATAGTAATTAAGACATAAAGAACCAAGTAAAGGTCAAGTTCAAATTAATTCACAAATGACTTCACTTTGAGATGATGATTAGCTTTAGTCCATTTCTGTGTTTTTTGATAATGTTTAAAATCTAAAAGCTATTCTCTTTTTAAAATAAAACAGCTTTCAGATAACTAAAACCCCAAAAAACACATATTCAAATATCAAAATTAAATATATATATTACTCTCAAAAGCACATAAAAAAAAATTAAACGAATTAGTTGATTTTAACTTCATTTAGTGCTTTATAACCTTGATAACTTCAAGTGATCTCAGGTTGAATGCTGTTGCTATGACCTCAAGTGATTTTTGATGGGTAAAATTTTGTTGAGCATTAAAGGCTAATTATTTGAAAAACTTTAAAAAGGGACAACGGTGAGATCATCGATTTTGGCTATTCTATTTTATGGTAAATTAGTCTTCTTTAAGCTCTAGTATGAACTTGATTTTAGTGATAATGAGACTTGACTTCAATCTAGGTGACAAAAGGATAAACACAAACTTTGAGTTAATTAAAATATGAGTAATTAATCGTAAGTTTTGCATGCATGATTAATAACCTTATTTTGAACCTGCACATAATCTTAAGGAAATGTATTTAGAGCATTTTAATTAATTGGATGTTTAGGTAGTTTTTCAAAATTTTATGATGACAAGCAACCTTTAATGATAGTTATAAGAATGCTATTTTGACTTATTTCAAAGAAATAAAATTATGATAACCACAATAACTTCTAAATTTTTTTCCTTTCAACAGATTTACAAATACTTACAAATATTCTCAAATAGAACTTTATTCTATAAGCTTTTGCACTGTATTTTTTTTTTTCATATTTATTATTTTTTTTGAACATTGTCTCTAAAACATCTAAACGAACAGTGTTAAAAAAAAACTCAAACGCCTAATTTTAGTTCCTTCATCAATCAAAATCATGAAATATGTTTTGAATATCAGCAACACCTCTTGCTTTGATTCCTCAACGTTGAACAGAATTCACATAAAACTTTGACGTAAATTAAGAATAACTTTTTTTTTAATCAATACATAAGGTATCATAAAATAGATAAACTTTGTATGATTTGGAATCTAAGAAACTTAACTGATAAAGAGAGAAGAACAACAAGAAGAGAACAAACCAAATAAATTTTCTCTATCTTGTATCCCTTATCTCTGTGTTTTAATGTTATAGAATCTATTCTCTTCACACACACACACACACACACACACACACACATAATACACACACATATATATATACAACAACAAGCATTTATATCACACTACATGAATCCTTTAATAATTCTTACTCTCTCTGTGCTTTTCCATCAAACATCTCAATAAATATATAATATCCATAGGATGAATCCAAGTTGATTTTGAAAAGCTTTTATATAATATCATAACCTATACTCAATTACTCTTTCTTATAATTTTAATGCATGACACATTAACTTTTTTTCTCAATAATCTGCACATTCTTGTGCATTACATTTATTTTTAAAAAAAGAAACCAGCAAACTCTTTCTTTACTCATTTGACATATTTTTGATCCTTAAAATAATATTAAAAGTTTAGTAAGCCATGAAATTCTTTGATCTCTTATGTATTTTTTATACTTAATTTGGAATATCATCAAGTTCTGCAAGTTTACCACACTTCATTTTATTTAAAGCTTCTTCAACTTTAATTTTATTAATACGATAATAAAAATAGAAATCTCTATTTTCATTTAAGATACTAAGATTACTAAAGTCAATCGTATTATTACAACTTTCATTAAAAAATTTATCAAAATATATCATCTACTTATATTGAATATCGTCATCTAAGAAAATCAATTTTTTATTTTTATTCTTAAAGCACTACAACTGAACTAAATCTTCACTTCTCCTATTTATTTGCTTAGCTAACTTATACATACATATTTCTCTTTTTAGTACCAATATAATATATAAATGACTAAAGTATAAATTTTTTGCATCATATATTATTTTTTTTAGAATACCTATACACTCTATATCATACTCTTAAGTTTTTACATTTAAATTAATTTTTATAATATAATTTCTTATTTTGATCTTTTCTTGTACATTTTAGCTCCATAACCAAGTATTTTTTTTATTTATTAATATGAGCCTTCTCTTTTAGTTCTCCATGCACATTTTTCATAACTTGTACATAACAATAGCTTCCTCATAAATATTTCAAATCTTAAGATCTTATAGCTTACTCTTAAAATATTTTTATTATCATTATTTAAATATATTCATTTAATCTTAGGATAATATTTCATTTTATTTTTATATTCTAACCCTTTATCATGAATCCAAGTAGTCAATATTATGTACTTAAACTTTCACCTATAAGTACATTATAATCTTTTGCAATCTAAATAATTTATATTTTTGTATGAAAATAATCAATCTATGTTTTATTAGGTCCATTTTGATAAATGATAATAAGTTAATTTCTTTTTTAAATAGAGTATTAGTAATTATAAAATTATAAACTAAAATAAAAATATAATATTATCCTAACTTATTAATTAGCCACTTCAAACTCATAATCATCATGAATGCTTTTAAAATCTTCTACCACTCTAACAATAATTTCATTTAAATTTTTTCTAATAAACTTTTTTTTCAATAGATATATTTTGTATTCACTCTTTAAGGTCATTTTAATATATATATATATATATATATATATATATATATATATATATATATATTAATAATCTTAGCATCAATAATATTTTTTTTCAATTTTATTAATTTTATAATATTAACTTTCGAAGTCTTATCCACAATCGTATCTATAATATTTTTAATACTACTTATATCTAACTAGCAAATTTTAAAACCTATATTATCAATATTTTTATTTTTTTCTTCAACCAATTTAACTTTTGAATATATAAGATATTTATCTTATTATGAACGATAATATTTATTAATTTTTTTAACTTGTTAATAAGATTACCTATATTTGAAATTTTATACTATTTTTAGTTTTATGAACTACTTCTTTGCTCTCATATATCCATATATGAAAACTCTTATTTATCTAATACTACATCTGGTGCCAATACAATAGTCCTTGTACACTTTATACACTTTCAGGAATGGCTTAGCATTAATGCAATGGATTAAAGATTCATGTCCTATTTTTTGATAAGTTTTATGTTGATTATTTACTATCTAATACAACTCTTAATTTCTCTGATTTGAGAATTGGGACACGGCAAAGACAGTGTTACAGTTAGATAAATTAAAATGTTTTATAAAAATGCATATAAAAAAATAAATAAATAATTACGCATATGAGATAGAAAAAATTCACGTAAAAATTCTGAAATATGAGCAGACCTTCTACCTAGCTTTGGAAGCCGATTCACCCGCGGCGATGGCAGCAATTGCGACGGGAGTGGAGGCCAGCGGCGCGAGATTCGTTTGGCTGGCGGGGCTGCATGCCGTTGCCGAAGGAGTTTCAAGGGAAGGAGAAGACTGGTTGTTAAAGCTAATAGTGTTGGTTTTCCTCGCAAGTGGTAGCGTGAGGTGTGAATAGGCTAGTTAATCTTTAGTTAAAGAAAGTTTTATTTTTTTCTATTTGTTGGGTGGAGGATGTTAGCTTATACAAGATTTGTGTATTGTTTATGCAGCAATTTAAAATCCTTAAAGTTGGAGTTTGATGTTTTCATTGCACAACTTAAAAACCTTTAAATAAGCTAAATAACTTTAAAACGAGACTAGAAATATTTTTAAACACATTTAGTTAGTTGATATAGACACCTTTAAGATATTAAAAGTAGATGTGTTCTTAATTAAAATTAGTTCATCATTTTATATTAAAACTCTTAACAATTTATTTAATCACCAATGTCGGCTTTAGCCCAAATGAAAAAAAAAAGTATTTTTAAGATAATTAATTTGTACCTCGACTAAGAAAAAAAATAGATTTGTTCATGTTTAGAAAAAAAATTGTAGAGGGAGATGGATCCAAATCTCTTTTAGCGCGATACTGAAATTTACTCATAGGAATGACAGAGTGACGAGAAATAAACTAGAGAATCTGAGAGAAATTTTATTTGGTTTTTTATATTGTCAAAAGTATTTAAACTTAGCACATGATTCCAAGTGTCATGTCTTTATCCTCTTACTCCCTATTAAATAGGTGAGGGTTAATGTACTACAATATAGAAAATATTATATTTAAGATTAGTTAGTAAATTATAAAAAGGCCTAAAAATGATTGCTTTAAAAAGAATATTGTCAACTATAGTAATTTAATCTATTAAATGCACACAATGATCTCTATTTAAGGAGCGGGTTCATGTAAACTCATTGGCTAACTTCGCTATCGATCAAAAGTAAAATATAGTTTTAGAAATACAACTTCCTTTGGTTGGGGTTGACCACGAGGTTGACTACACTTTCTTGAGTGACATCGATAGACTCATACTTATTATTTCACTATATTGGCATTCTTTAGCAAGTCTAGTAGCCTTAGGCTAGTCCAAATAAATGTAGGTGTATAGGGCTTCTCCCAATTGAAATGAATCTATTAAAATAAGTTCTAGATTTTAAATAATGCTCTTCCCCATAATTGGAATGCTTTAATACAATGTTATGGTGATTGGGGGT
This sequence comes from Cymbidium sinense, assembly GCA_021442155.1. Lineage (NCBI taxonomy): Eukaryota > Viridiplantae > Streptophyta > Magnoliopsida > Asparagales > Orchidaceae > Cymbidium > Cymbidium sinense. Next base: position 5,497 of record JAKCPB010001925.1, read on the forward strand.
GTTGGAATTATCATTAAAAGATCATTGTGGTCAACTTAATCTTTATCCTTATAGGATGGAAGACTAGAGACCAAGAAAGTGGGCATCAACCTTGGTAAAGATGACGAGCATAGTGAAAGTGTTGATGAATTGTTTATATCTTGTTGGTAATAGTGGACATATGTCTTCTTAGTGAGGATGAGTGAATTAGTTTAAATAAATGATAATGACATTGTTGACAATAGTGGCAATCACTTTATTATTGATTATGGGCATCTCAATATAAATGATGGAGGTCTATCTTATTATTGAAGGTGTGAACATCAACATTATCACTAGTAATGCAAGTTATTATTAGCAATGATGGACATCATGTTGTTGATGGCATCATGCATTGGCATTATAGTGGTGATTATGAGTGATAGCCTTGGTGTTGATGGTGAGCATCAACTTTATTATTGATGATAAAAATTAGTGTTGTTAGCAACATTGCATCAATATTATTAGCAAGATAGCATCGATAATATGGTGACAACTTGGTGGAAATAACTGGCATCTCCAAAGTGGGGACAACAAGCATGGAGTGCTAATGCAAAGAGCTATAAATTCTCTTATTAGAATTATTCATTTAGCCTCATCTCCTTCCACCTTAAATATATATAAGTAATGTATATTTTAAATTTTTGGAGAAGACATCCTAGTCATTTTAAAAGTCTATGTTGATCCACATGATTATAATATTATTTAGGCATCCTAAAATCTTAATGATTTCAAATTAAGCAATCTTATGCTTATTAGGCTTCTCTTGTCAATATTCTCATTTTAATACTAAGTATGTAAGAATTATATTTTGTTTGATCTTTCAAATGATATCATAAAGTTTTGAGATTGCTTTAGAGTGCTTGATTTAAGTTTATATAGACTAAGTGTGACAAGAGTTAAAAGTTATAATTTTATTATTTGTCATTTAGTATGTATTATATATGTTCAAATTTAGAGATTGGATGATAAGGCACACACTTACATAAGATATTTAAGCTAAAAAATAAAATTTAAATACTAATATAAAATTAATCTTTAGTGTCTGTGGTGTTTATTTTTTCTGTGTTTGGGTGTGTTTATGTGAGGGGACACCATGCAGATCTGCAGATCTACTCATTAGGGTAATCGGGTATGACATTAAGAAATAGTGTACTATCTCGAGAGATAAAAGTCACTACCCTATAATGTACCTAATCATCTAATGAGGACTCCTAAGGTATAATGGGTCTTTGGATAAACCAGAGATTTCCCCCCTACTTTACATGAAAAAAAGCAGGGTTTATATAAACCGGGTTCGTTAAGTTCCCTATAGTGGCAAGCCTTCATAATTAATTACATCTTAAGGAAAAATGAATCCCTTAAGAATACTCGATTAAAGTAGCATTGTTGTTCCAAAGAATTCAAAGATAGGATTATCAAAGGATTAGTTGTATTTTTGAAAATCAAGTGGGGGAGATCAAAAGGGAAGAGTTTTTATCGAAACCAAGAGAGATGAGTAGGGAGTGCTCATAATACTAGGAAGCCTAGTGAGTACTCCAATCTATCATAAGGTTGAGCTTTATACATTTGAATTTGAGAAGATTTATTTGTTTGAGTTGAATTTTTATTAGAAATTTAAGACTTATAATTCCACAATATAAGATTATGAAAATGCCTAAGAGGTGAGGATTTATGCTTGTAGCCCGTAAAGGAAAATAACGACCTCAGATTCTAAATCTAGGGAGCTTTGGTGAGGACCAAAGCACGGCCTAAATATAAGGTGAAAATAAGTATATGATTTACCTCCATAAGAGAAGATAAACCACCCACGCAGCTTATTTGAGTGGCCAACTAACTCCTCCTATGCTTTAAATCCATGTAGGAAAGTCATATGTTTTGCAAGATGGTTAGACTGTTATTTACTTATAAAAGAAACTAAGTCCTTAAATTTACTCTCTAAGAGACTAGATCATGAAGGACATGAGTCATGATTCAAATTTAATGCAAATTTTTGTCAAGTTTTATTTGATTTTTTGGACTTTTTATTTTGACATAGGCTATAGGATTTCATATGCTTAAATGCATGAGAAATTGATTGTGTGCTAAATCAGGAGAGAAAGAAGTATCTTTCCATCAAATGCTATTATAAGTTAAGCCTTTATTCTCTGGCACAGATGGAAGCCCTCTCTTAGCAAGAGTGGAAGAATATGGCATGCATGATATTATTTATTCATTCATCTAGCTAAGGGGTTGCTAAAAATTTTATTATCTTGATTTAATTCCTAGGCTTTTATGTGATGTTATGAATTATTTTAAAATTTTAGTTATGAGTTGTTAATAGGATAGAAAATTTATTTTTGTCCTATGAGACTAATCACATCCAGGCCACATAGCAATCACCAATCATAAAAAAAAAACTATGAAAATACATGCTATTTCTAAGGCACAAGCTAAACAAAATTTCAAACAATTTATAAAGCTATCGCAAAAGAATAAAAGGTCGGTGCGGCGCCGTATGACTCGAGAAGAAATGTGAGTAGTTGAGCTCTACCCTTATACATCCTAGTATAATGAAAGAATAATTATAATTATTAAATGATAAGTGTTATGGGGGTCTTCATTCTTCATTCTTCATCCTCCATTCTTCACTCTTCATCTTTCATTTCTTTATTTTTGATTTTCTCCATTTCTTTCTTTCTTTTGGCTTGAGTGGGATGTTGTTTGCTCCAAAGGAGTCACATGATATATAAGACATGGTCTTATAACCAATGCTTATCCGTAATCCCCATAACACTCATTCTAATCCTAATACAAAAATTACATTAAAAAGAATGAAAGTAAATCTAGCTACACCTGTAAAATAAATGTTTGCTAAATACACCATACAATCCAAGTAGTTATAGGAATAATTTAGACTTAGCACCCCACACATGGATAACTAACTCCACCTGTCCTAACTTGGGAAATGCTTAGGGGCTAAGCAACTTGCACCGCAAAAAAAAAATATTTATATTTTATTATTACAGCAGTCCTTTAAGCATGGCCCCCCTACATAAAACATGATTAGGCTAATATCGGCCTAACATTTAGGCTACACACATACACCATAGCATCCAATCTAAAATAATACATCACAAAACTAAACATTCATCAAACCATGCACCGCCCTAACATAAAACTAGAAATAGAGACTTAGCCTAATGTGCATGGGTTAGAACTTGTGGTGTGTGTCATAACTAGATTTTAGGGTTATGATTTGCTAAATGTGAGAGATTTAATTTATGAAAGGTTGATTTCTCTTTTAAGTGGTTTACTTGATTCAGAGATTTTACTTAGTATTTTTCTTTTATTTCATATAGCCTACACTTAGCAACTAAGTGTTATAAAGAGAAGAAAGAGAGGGGGAGTCTCTCTTTTATCCCAACCTTAAGTAATTTCTAAGGTAAGTTGATTAATAAATTTTTTTTAATGAATGATTTATTATGTATTTTAATTAACCCTAAGTTTAGATTCATTCTAAATAGCCTTATTCAATAAGAAAGGCAGCTTAGGATTAATTATGGTGGATTGCTGTCACATAATACACACTCATCCATTTCTTTCTATCATGTATACCATACACATGAGTAATCCTAAGCATACCTATACATGCAATGCAAATCTTAGTATACCTTGATGATGAATGCAAAGAAGTGTTTTGAAGTTTAAATATTTCATTTGTTAATTGAATTATGAATGCATATCTTTATTATGTAGAAAAGAGAGATTTTTCACCCATTAGCTAAATACACATTCACATGTATAAAAATTATAAGTGAGTATGATGTCATTATTTTTTACACCAGGTGCGTAAGGTATAAGACCTACTTAAGGCTACTTAAAGCCTTACAGCCCCTGGATGTCCAGACTAATATACCACTTCTCTTAGATACATGTAAATATATGAATAACTATAAGGATAGAAGAATCCATGCAAAAGTTATGTTTCATTTATTTGATTTTTTTGATTCTTTATTCATTGGCCACATCACACATGCATATGTATAAGAGTTTTAAGTGAGTACGACGTCATTATTTTCTACACTATGGGCATAAAGTACAAGACCTACTTAGGGCTACTTAAAGCCTCAACCGGGATGTCCAGACTAATATATCACTTTTCTCAAATACATATGAATGTACAAAAATAACCAAATGGATAAAGAATCATGCAAAAATTTATGTTTGATTTGGTTGTATAATTTACATGTCTAATATGAAAACCCTTCCTAAGTCTTAACATAGAGATGCATATGAATAGATTTAGGCAAGTGTTGTGTTCTTTTCAAATGATCTATACATTTACAAATCCTATATGAATCCATGTTAGGAGAAGGAAAGAGAGCTTCACAGCACACATCTTATACTATAATCGCATGAAAGCTTATAAGTATTTGTAATAAGCATTACTTTATTTGTAATAATTGATTTATAGGTTTTAAAAATAGATTCTTTTTTATTTAATAGTGATAATAGCCACTCATATCCTTAATTTTAGCCAACACATGCAATTTGACCTAAATAGTTAGCATGATTGGAAAGAAATAAAGGAATGTAAACACATGATTTCATTCGCCCTAATTAATTCCTAAGAATAATCATATCAAATAAGGTTATTTAAAATGAATCAAAATTCTTTAAGGACACCTTAATCTTTGAATTTGATTTGATTTAGAAAATATGAGAGAGGTTTGCTAATCCTAACCCATTTTCTCATGTATGAGCTAGTTTGGTTTAATGAGGAATATTTAAGTTGATTTTATGTTTTGATTAGGTTAAGGTATGAATTAAACGAATTAATTATTCCTTACCTATATCATCTTAAGTTAATTAACTAATTGATGATAAGCCAATATGATATGCAACCACATGAAAAGTAAATTTGCAATGCTCCTCAGGAATGAAAGGGGCCTAATGCAACTGCTCATGATTAATAGTTAATTAAGCTTAAGGGATCTCACTTAATTACTCTTATGATTTTCTTACACATGTGAGCCAATCATAATTTCATTATCTCTCACCTTGGGCTATTGAACACCCAAGGAGAGGTTGCTTAGGTTAGGATGAATTAATTTTTAATTTTAATTTCATTAAGCTTTTAATGAATTGATTAAATGTTTATTTGAATGATGAAATTAACTTAGGGGAAAGGATCAAGGACAAAGTCTCAATCCCAATCCCTAAATTATTTAAACATTCAATAGATTTTAATGCTTATTTTGAAGATTTAATCACTTATTAATCAATTAATCATTCCATTAACCCATTAATTAATTTGATTTTTAAAGATAAAGAAGACTTACGAAATGAATTAGAAAAAATATCCCCAATCACATTTCGTAAGTGATCTTACTATTTAACAGAGATAATTATGTTCAAATGATTAATCAAGTTACTATTCATCCCTTAATTAAAATTAATTGGATTAATAGAGTGATTAGGGCTTACTCAAATTACTTCCCAAATTAAGCAATCAATAAATTCTTAGAAAAATAGGGGAGGCAGAGGTTATCCCCCTAAACATCAATAGAAAATTTGAAATTGGTTGAGTGCTTAATTAAGGTGTAATTAACCTAATTAAATTTTTGATAAAACCCTACTTAAGCCCAAGTCACTGTTCAAAATCAATTAATTATAATTTTCTTAGATTATCCTCTAAAATGTCTTCAAAATGAGCTTAAGTTTGTATTTTTTTTGATTTTTTTATAATTAGTTATGATTTTAGGAAGTTTCAGGATTAAAAATTAATTAATTAACCATAATTAAACCCTTAATCCCATCGAGCCATCGCGACACGGTGCTTCCATGGTGATGAGATTGATTTTTAATACTCACACACTCTCGGCGACGATTTTCCGTGTGGGTCGTCCGATCTAAGATTGGACGACCACCATTTAATTTGTGGGTTAAGGGGAAAATCAAAGGATCTACTGCGGGATTTGATCAGAGCCATTCCTCTAGATCATGTGAGATGGATGGCTCGTGATCTATCTCATTCATGAGGGAAGAAAGACGAGCACCGTCCATCTTTCTCCGTTCGATCCAAGCTCACCTGAGCTTGGATTGGGATCAAATGGATCCTACACCATCTAGGATTAATTTTTAAAATAGGCCTGTTTATAATGTTAATTATGTGATTAGGCATGCTAAAATTTGAAATTACCGGCCTGAGTATTAGGACGCTATTGACCCATGGCCCATTAATAATTTTAAAAAAAAATTAAGTGAGTCCCACATTTTATGGTCTCATTTGACTCATCGATGCCGATTTGGGAGTGCTTGTATCGTTGGAAAGATAATAAAAATCTACAACTTTTATGTTCATTTTGACTAATCTCGAGAGATGTTACAAAGTGGAATTTGTGGTTACAAAACTTAGATATTGAATTAATTTTTTGGATAATATAAAATACTCTCATTATATTCTATTTATAAATTGAGTTTGAATCTTTATGCCGCTTAAATCTACTCATTTGATTTAATCAAAATATTCAAATAATATAATACAAGGAAATAATACAATAAAAGGCATGAATGACTAAGAGATAACAAATATAAAATAACGGCGAGTACAACCCCTCCACATATCTTGCGATGGGTGGGAATCGCATCGCCGCCTGGAGTGTAATGTGTTGGTCGCCGTGGGGTCTGAGATGATGTTTGATGGTCCTCCTCTTCTTCCACCGCCGGGTTGTTGAATACCCTAAGTGAACATGAGGTATAGGACCCCTGGTAGAAAGGCGGTACACTCTGGTGTCATATGGAATGGTGGTGGTCCATATGTCATTTGATGCGTCATGGGTGCATTGACATTATTGCTTGATATGAATAATAAAAATATGAATGACTGCCACCAGGTGTCAAGGATGGCCCACATCCATCAGCATTGTGATATTTGATGCGTGGTGTTCAGATCCTGCATCCAATCGAGATATGCATGTTTGCCTCAAGTCCACCAACTCATTCATGAAAGATCTTAACTGATCTTCATCTCTACCAAATAGACCAAATATTCCTCCATTGGGTAAATTGCGCAAGACATAGAAGATTTAGATCAAGATTTGAAAATAGGAAAACAAATTAAAATACTTTGCATACATACCAACATCAAACGTTTTCGTAATATTGGAGGTAGCGTTGAGCATGTAAAGTGATGCCCATGAATGATACCATCTCATATAGATTGATTGAACGGATCAATGATGAATCAATGATAATCAAGTCACGCCTATGTAATGCAATGAAGGAGTGGTGGAATTCTACCCAATCAACATTAGCCTTTCCTCGCCCATCAATTGCATTTAATGATGGATCTATCGGTCGAAAGGAGGAATGCCAAGCTAAACACAATCGTGTACCACTCCTCTTCCAACATATGGTACTTATTAGCCATTGCTTTTGTGAACATATATACGCATGCATGATGTCCATGGCTGATGACCAGAATACAAAGATAAGTTATTCTTTCATTTTCAACCAACACAATGAATTTGCCAAATAAGATTACATTAACTGTCAACTTAGGTCCGTTTGCTCATTGTGATTGAGATTGAATGGCATTTTAACATATTTGCTCCACCAAAGCCAACACTAAGCCCATCAATGGTGAGAATCAACACATAACGAGTCTTGATATGAATGGTGGCCCATACAGAAATGTATGCATCCGCCATGTTTGTGCACTTTGGTTTGGCTTATGTAATTCTCAGATAGATGAGTTTGAAACCTGAGACAACTCAAATGTGTCAATAGCCTCAAGAACGGTAGATAATTGAACCTCGATCGAATGTAGAAGAAATGATCCAATAAATAAAATGTAAGCTCGATATGCATAGAACTCGAAGTGGTAGATCCAAATAAGAGTCACGATAGTATGTCCAGAAGTAAGGTAAACATATGCGTTTAAAACTGGATGTGATTTGGATGACAGATCATGGTAGATATGCGTGATGTGGTCCAATCATCATCGTAATAATTGGCCATGAAGACCTTTTTAGTGATTTGTGGTCTTACCATACCTATAACCTTCAGAGTTAAGGAAGACATTTGAGAAGAATCATATGTTTAATATTCTTGATGTTAGTATCTCTTAAATATTCAATATCATGGTATTAGAACGATACATCTTGACAAATGAACTCAACATCACCAATGCCTAATTGTTAAGCTCTTTAAAGTTCTCCTCAAATGGCGCAGTAAAAAAGCGATGTGTAGCAAGGAAAGATGGACGAACTATACGCATGTCTATAGATAGTGAGATCTCCTCTTGTGACAATTGGGATCATGTCTTGTAATGAAGAAACCAATGTGACTTGATGCACTGATTCCACCAAGTGCCAATGGGAACAAATTATTTGCATCGATTCCAACTACACTTAGTAGAGTACCTATATTTACCCAAAAGAAGGTGCCATCTAGACAAAGATAATGACAATGTTGCCAAACGTGATTGAAGGTTCAAGGAAACAATCATTGGAATTTGTTTGATTCTGTTGAGTGTATACATATTAATGTGTGCATTGATGAGCATACCGCGATGAACTTTCAAAGATCTATAAGATTCTTCCCAACTACCAAAGATTTTAGCTTTCCTTTGCATCCTGCCTTCATGTAAGACACTCTAATATTGAACTTTGCCTCATAGTCTACAATTTCTGGTTTTATATATTGATTGCGGGTTGTATAAAATAATAATGATGTACATTGTCATGACCTGATTGATGAATGAGCAAGTATGAGTGACCCAATGAACCAATCTTCCATGTAACCTCTTAAATGAATGTGCATATAGATGTCATAAACATTAATTTTGAAAGATGAGTTATGTACAAAGGAATTTAGATTTGTTTGAAGCATACATATAATCAACATTGTTTGTGATAAAGCCTTGAATAGCAAATTGTAATTGTTTCTTGTCCTGAAAATAGAAACCTTCTACTAGTTCATTTGGAATGCAGTTCTCGACCTCAAAGATTGAATTATCAAGTGGCCATCAAATGACGCCCTCATCCCACTCTCTCAGTTGTTTGGGCATACGAAAATAGTCATTGCTATGTATCAAGTGTTGTTGGTGTGGCTTGTTCTACTGAGTAAGGCAATCAAATCTCTAATCAGATGGTTGTATCCCAAATTGTTTTGCGTCGCTATCATTCTTCATCATCACTACTACCTCCATAGGCATAGTTTCATCCTATCTTGAGATGGTAGATTAATATCATCTCTGGGTCACCCATAGTAGAATTTGTCACCAAATATTCATGTTCTCTTGCTCCGACCCATAATATGAGAAGATAGTGTAATGTTCTCGCTTGTTTAATTAACTGCATTCCAAGATGTTATCTCCTATCACCACACGGTTGTTCGTTAACTTAAATGAAGGTTGACATCGCATTGCACAACTTCACAAACTGATCAAAAAAATGTGTTGCAATAAATCCAATATTTTAAGAACAAGATTAGATATTTGTCGGATCGCCAACGACCTTATTATTTTTGTAATTCATCAAATTAGTCCATCGTGGGATTTGAAAGATTTTTTTCCACCAATGTATGTTGAATGAAGTCGTTTACAAGTTCACCACCATAGTAAAGAACTATGCATAAATTTCAATTCATTTTCAACTATTAGTAACAAAATAACACGTATCTCGCTCAGGAATTTGCCAAATAAGTTCAAATGTGGGATACAATGATGCTAATGCACTAACCTACTAAAATTTAGTATTTAAAAAATTTAAATTGTGCGTAATTATCACAATCAAGAATAAAGGATAAACTTGCAAATTCTACAATTATCGAAAGAAGTCCACAAAAGAAAAGTCCAATCATCTACACCATAAACTTGCATGTGTCTACATCATAATCTTACAAATTCCACAATTATCACATTCAAGAACAAGGACACAAACTTGCAAATTACACAATCATAAATTCATGTTTATAAAAACAATAACTTTGTAAAATTGAGGACAAACCAACGCACCAAATCGACCTCATTTCCTTCATCTCACTAAATAATTTACACATTATGCTCAACTACAATTCATAAGCATATTATTTCATTTCTTTAAAAAAGCATATTCATAAGCATAAGCATAAGCATCCACCTCAAATCTAATAATTTTCCTTCAAAATTCTCACTAAATAACATCTAACAAATATTTCCTATCAAAACAACAAATCCAAACTAGATCTAAAATTTCTTTTTTAAAAAAATACCTAAATCGAAAGATCTCTCAAAGCCACAACTTCAGGTGGAAACAATAGCGACCTTCCTTGGCCGGCAAGCTCCTTTGGAGATGAATGACAGATCGCGAAAGGGAAAAGGAAAAATGGAGAATCAGAGCTCGAGCTCTGTCCCTAATTTTAATATTGAAATGGTGATGGCGATCAAGCCGCTCAAGGGCATGGCCTATTTTTAAATTTTTTTTTAGCGTGCCTAATCACATAATTAACATTATAAACAAGCCTATTTTAAAAATTAAGCCCACCATCTAAGGGGGCACACAATCACATCCAACTGCTAAAATCCCTCGACATGGAGATTCCTTTCACAAAAGACCAACACATGAGAGGCTAGAGCTTTGAGGAATTACCTCACCGGAGCTAATGTCCGGCGGTGCAACGCCGAAGGTAGCTTCGTCTAATTGAGGTGAGTCCCTGTTGAAGGAGTTCGAGCTCAATTTGGCCTAGGGTGCTCGGTTGACCAATCCACGCACGAGCACGCCTCAACTTTGATCAAACTCACACGTCCCGTGCTTTAGAAGGCTTGGAAATGGTTCGGTTGGCTTTGATTGGGTATGAGGATGGTGTGGGTGCAAGGAATTTGGATTTGGTTTAGTGGAGAGGAGTATTACTTGAGGGAGGGTGTCCTGTTGCTTGCTCATGGGAATGGTGATGGCTGAACGGAGAGGGCATGGGGATCCTTGGATTTTCTAAGGGAGTTGAAATATGCTTAGGGACTCAAATGAAGATGTGTGTGAAATTGGTTTCAAATTGATGGTATACCCCTTCAATTTGCCATCATTGAGACGGAGGGCGATGTTTGCCTGGCTAGTGTCGGCTGCCAGTTATCTCCATCAAAGTCACATGGGATGGGGAGAGTCATGGGAGGAGCCTCAAGGGCTCGTGTGCAAAGCTTCTTCTTCCTTTGTCCATGGGGTGCTCGATTTGGCTTGAAGGTGAGTCAACTCACATCCCAAAGGTTCTTAGCCGACCTAGAGTGGGTTAGGTGCACTAGGTGGGTCAGGGGAAGGTTCCATGTAGTGTAAAGGAGCTGTTATGAGGATGGACAAGTTGACTTTAGCCTTCATCCATTGGGTTTAAGGTTCAAATCCTATGGTTTGATGGCTAATTCCCTTAGTGGGGTCCACTTGGCTTTTAGACTGATTTGGGAGTGAAGTGGGGCATGCTTGGGTCGAGTTTGAGTAAGCCCTTGGGTCTCATAAGTTGATTTGGAGGATTTGCTTCATTTGATCAAAATGGGTTATTGGGTTAGGTTGGGTTGGGTTAACCAATTGGTCAAATTGGGTCAAACCAAGGCTTGGGTTAGGTTCATATGATGATTTGGGATGTTTTGATTTAATTAATTTGGATTGGTTTGGCTTAGGTTTAAATTTGACTCATTTGGATTCAAAAGGGTTAAATTGGTCAAGTTGACCAATTTGACCAAATTAGGTGGGTTAGATGTTGAGTCAAGTTAAATTGGTTAATTAAAAATAATTGTAGCCTTTGGTTTGATTTAATTTGGAATTAATTTGAAGTTTGGTCAATTTAACCTTTAGGTAATTTGGTTGTTAAATCAAGTTGACCAATTTGGTCAACTTGGGCCCAATCATGGCTTTGGTCAAGTTCAACAAGTGATTTGGAATGAACTTGAGCCATTAGTTGCAATCAATTTAGATTAAATCAAGATTTGATTTATTTTGACTTTTTAGGCTAATTTGGGTCAACTTTGGTCAAGTGGCCAATTAGGCTTGGTTTGACTCAATTGATGACTTGGTCATGTTCAATCATTGATGATGTCAATGGTTTCAATCAATTTGACTTATGCTAGATTTTGGCTAGAGTTTCGCTAAGTGTTAACTTGGTCAAAGGCTAGGTTTGACTTGGTTTGACCCAATTCAAGGTGGTTGATCACCCAATGATTATTGTTGATCATGATTGAGGTTTACGTGAGCTTAGTTCAATCCAATTTGTGTTGGATTAGAACTTGACTCAAAAAAGTCCTTTAGGTCACTTTGGGTCAAGTTCATTCCTAAGCTCATATACTTATGTTCATATACTTATGCTTTAATACTTGCATCTAATATATAATTTTATTTACTTAACCCAAATGGCTAAATACCATATTAAAGCATAAGTATATGAACACAAGTGCAAGCAAAAGCACTTAATATTACAGGCCGCTAGCAATAGCAACATTTAAAAAAATAAGGAGAAAATAAAATTTGCATCTTGACAAGTATAAATCAATGAGCCCCTATCTGGAGATCTCTGCCACTTCCAGCTCATTCGCGCACAGATCTAGCGTTGTCGCCTAGACTTGACCAAAGTAAGTACCTAAGTTTCTAGAGTAGAACTTTTGTACAAGAATGGCTAAAGGTACCGATTAACTCCATGGCGTAAATAAAACGTTAAGTTCTTAGAGATTATATGTCTACAAAATAATCTTTGAGCAAAAGCGTGACTCTCAAACTACTCAAGACGATCCCAAATATCCTAGTTACATTATAAAGATTCAGAAACGTGGGTTTTAGTTTTGGTACATTACTAAAAGTTCATTCAATTAAATCAATTTAATGCAAGTACATATATAAATTAAAAAATTGAATTCCTGGTGGAGGCCTATACCTAAGGTGAGTAAAGTAAGTGAGGACCCGAGGCATGATGAATGATGCTAGGCCCCCGTAGGATTAGTCACAATGACATCTCCACCCACAAGATGGGTGGGGTGTTGGGTGGATATCCATTGCAAAAAATAAAAAAAATAAAAAAATAAAAAAAATTCATGATTTTATGAGCTCTAATTTCAGTACACTTATTAACAAAATAAACATATTGAAAAAATAAATATTGTGACAAGATATATCTCTTAAAAGAATGTTGCAATCAAAGATGCTAATAAGGCATTTACATTTTGAATTTAGAGTAGAGGCCCATTTTTTTTAATCAAGTGCAAGGTTTGAATTTACCAATGATTTGTCTGCTATGAAGAGATCTCTCATTAATTTCAACGCGGTGCACAAAAAATATTTGAATAGTATAACAAATTACCATAAAAGTATAAAATTGCAAACAAGTATCAACAAGCAAACTTCATGTATTCACAAAATATGTTTCATTACAGAGAGATTATTATGTGAAGAGTCTAGACCCCCCAGATTACTGTGCATTGGTTGTATGTTATTGTATGCACGAGAGAATATATGCTGTGTATACAGTAATATATAATAATCTAAATGATTCAGATTATGCATGTAATAATTTCTCTTCATTATATTATAGTTCTACTTTAGATTAGCTATTACAAAATTTTTTAATCAAACATGCTTTAGGACCTTTAATTGCATGTCATGTTAAGTTGGGGTTGATTTTCTAAGGAGCCCTTTGGGATCATTTTTTTTAATTTTGTTAATGTTTTGATTTTAAAAAAAATGTTTTGTGGTGGTAGTTATTTTTAAAAACATTTAAAACATCCAAAATTTGTTTTTGAGTATTTTAAAAAAAAAATAATATGATTTATTTTAAAATAAAAATAAAAAAATACTTAAAATACAATAAACAAAATATTTTTAGAAATAATATAAGTTAAAAAATAAAAAACATAAAATAAATTTGAACCCAAATAGCCCTAAGTAAATATCAATGATTGTTTGAATTATAACAAGATGTTGTTTGCAACTCAAATAAAATAATTCACTTGAGTTGGAATAAGAATTTTGGATCTTGAAATTCACTTGTCTTTATAGAAAGTAAAATATATAGTGTTTGTAATATCACACTTTAAGGGTTATACTTATAAATATATAACTTTAAAAGTATTGTACTTATTAATATCAAATTGTAGGTTTTAAAATGTAAATGCATAAGAATTCAATGTTATGCATTTAATTCTCCTAATAATATTTAGATTAAGTTAAGAAAATTGATACCCACCTCATGAGTAGTGGACTTCTAGGGAATCCCTAATATCATGCGAAGCAGGGCAATCAACTAAGAATTTTTTCTATGAGGGAGAGCTAAAATGGGCTATTAATTTGTTCATTATATTAATAAAAGTTAGGAAGGCCTTCTAATTCACATGAATAAAGGGTGGTGATTGTTGAACATCATTTGTGAAGTGTAGGGGAATGTTTGTCGCCAACATTATCTGGATTTAGATGACGCTCTTAAGATAACCATATATGCATAAGGTTTAAGCGAGAAAGAAAAATAAAATCTTAGAGGTGAATCAAATCTACTTAATGATGACTAGGTGTTTGCTTCTAAAAAGAATAGCTACCATTGGAAGGACAGAGTAATTGTTGGATGAGAAACTAAGTATAAACACCTATAAGGATAGCTAATCCATAGGAAACAACCAAATGCATCATCATCAATGGTAAAAAAGGTGAGGTAGTACGGTTGTATATGGTTGTACAAAATATCACAAGGAGCAAAGTAGGGACCAACATTAGATTTGCGTTCAAAGTGGTGGTCATCACAAGCGAAGAAACCAAAATGTTCCAATAAAAGGATCATCCACATGATAGTGGGAGGGGTTTTAAATGGAAGACAATGTTGTATTGATCCACAAGGCACTTATGCTAAGACTATAATATGGTAGACAAAGGTAAAGAGATAAGAATTTTATCGATGGCACATCATGGTATAGTAGAAAGTTTTTCATGGTGATTTGGCTTATATTCCTACTAGAAGAATGGGAAAGGAGACGATGGTAGCTAATTAAGAGTAAAATCATAAGAGGATATGGCATTTGGAACTTCACCAAGGCACTCGTGAGACAAACATTAGATAAGGCCTAGATTATCTTATGTTTATAGATTGAGTTAAGGTTCTAGAATAGCTATATAGGGTTTACCTTCAAGATGGTCAATGATTGGATTTCAACAATTTGAATGTATTAGGAGATCTCTAGCCTAAAGAATGATTAGCTTAGCCCATTCAATTTTAAGCATTGAGACTTTATATATCCTAATTCATTTCTAGTTATAAGAATATGGACAAGAAGATCAGTGCCTTAAAGATGAAAATATTGATTTATAAGTTTTTATTATCATCATCTATGCTATTAATCATAATTATAAATTCTAATCTACCCATTATAACTTCCCTCAATAACTATGTGCATAACCAAATGTTATTGTAATAAATGTCTCTTTAATAGCTTTGATAAAACATTTTATAATATTATTTTACAAAGCTCCATAATGAATGCAAGGGATTATCCTTTGTATTTTTCATTTGAATGGTAAAAAAATATTTAATTTCATAGTCCTTTCAAGTAAATAAATTTGTTTCTTATTCTCTATTCCTTCAATTTGATTATATTTGTGAAAAAAAAAAAGTTAAGGTGATCAAGTCCAATCATTAATTATATTTTCAACTTGATTTTTTGCATGTAATAATTTAGCACCATCTATGAAACATTATTTTATCCTCTCTAAATAGTTACCAACAACTAATAATACTTCTTGTTTAGACATCTTTATTAGCTCACACAGAATAATTGCAACAAATAGAATGTAAGAATGACTTATTGAATCTTAAAAAAAATGAGAATTTTTTTTGCAAGTTAATTAAGTGCATCATACTTAGGTGTTTGCATCTTCTCCACTCACCAAAAGAAAGAATACACAACAAATGCACTTTTACTCTTATCCTTGAGGATCACATTCAATATTATGAAGGGACTGCAATAATAGATCCTTGCCCTTTCCTTCCAAATGGGGCTTCACATCTTAGCAATAATGTATATATATCCTCAATTAGATGCACACAAAGATTTATCATCTAAATAATAGTCACATTGTGATTTCCCATTATTAGATTGAGAAATTCTGAAATTTATTACTATCTTTACAAAGGACATTATCTTCTCTATAATGCCTGCTTTTGGAAAATCAAATAAATCTTAATGATATGAGATCTTATTATATACAAGATTTTTTACATATATATGAAATCTCTTTTGTGAATGTAAAAATTAATACCTAGTATAAAAAATTTTATTAAAACAAAATATTTTATTTTAATATAAATCTTGAACTTAGATACATAAATAAAATAACATTATTTCTAAACTTCAAAATTTTAAATAAGAGCACCTTATATAATTTATTTTTCAAAGTGGGTCTAACTCAAGAGAATAATATTTCTCCTTTTAAAATATCACTTTTATCACAAAATAGTTAGAAAGAAACTTTCACTTTTAGCCATGTAGCTATTGATGTTTTCTCTATGCAATTAGTTAATACAATTTGAGGAAAAATATAACCAAAGCCTTAAAATAATAAGCAAATGCTCATGTAGGGTTTTGCACATAGGATATTTTCATATTTTACTTTATTGTATAAAGGTCCAATAAAAGAAATCAACATTTGTAGTACATACATTCTTCATTGTTTAAACATTCAACCTTCAACATGCTAGATACTTTTGTATTAAATAAACAACTAACATCGATTGTGGTGCAATGCTCAACTCAAGCTTGATCATAAGTATAGTACACTTATTTTCACCAGAAGCCACTATAAATAACAAAAAAAATCATTAATGGCCAAAATAATGAAATAAACTTGGTTATTATTATAAAGTAATCATACAGAAAATGTTGTGCATATAATTTTTATTTACTGCTCATAAAATGAAATAACACATACATTAAGAGTTCTAATATAGATTAATTAGTATGGAATAAGCTAAAAGAAAATGATACGGGATAAAAAAAAAAGGCT
The DNA here is from genome assembly GCA_021442155.1 of Cymbidium sinense. Taxonomy (NCBI): domain Eukaryota; kingdom Viridiplantae; phylum Streptophyta; class Magnoliopsida; order Asparagales; family Orchidaceae; genus Cymbidium; species Cymbidium sinense. The sequence goes on from JAKCPB010001925.1 coordinate 22,494, forward strand.
TAGAGAGAAGCTCTAATATTTCACTATTATTATCCCAAAGTACAAATATGTGACTTTTGAGTCATAGTCCTTAGTCCTTTTTATAGGTTCTATTTAAGATGCAAAGCTAGAGAATGACTATATGTAAGTGGAAGTAAATAACAAAATGTAAAGTATTTGGTGTTAAATAAAGAAGTCTAGCTAGTTTACATTAATTATTAAGATACGAAACGAACCAAGTAAAGGTAAAATTCATACTAAATCACTAATGATTAGCTTTAGTTGCTTGGTCAACTTCATTTAATGAGTTAGGCAAATAACCTTTATAACTTTTTGCGATTTTGAGGTTGAATGCCAAGTAGCTAGTATGACTTCCAGTGATTTTTGTGATGAGTAAAATTTTGTGGAGTATTAAAGAAAGATTTGGAAAAAACTTTGATAAATTGACTTCCGATTAGCATTTTTTTTTTCTTTCAACGGTTTTACAAATACTCTAAAACAGACCTTTAATCACTCAGATTTTGCACAGAGCAATTTCTTTTTTCATATTTCTTATTTTTTTAAACATCGGTTTATCTAAAACATCTGAATGATTAGTGTTCTAAAAAACTCCCTTAAACATCTTAACATTAATCGTCTGTCTTCACCAATCAAAATCATGAAATATGTTTTGAATACTGGCAATGATCTATTTCTTTAATTCCTCAACATTGGAAAGAATCCATACAAAAACTTTGACATTTATTAATTAGATTAACTTTCTAAATTAATACATTTTGTATCATTAAAATAGTTAAAATTTTATAAGAGTTGGCGTCTAAGAAACTTACTCAGAACAGGAGCAGATGAGAACAACAAGAAGAGAACAAACCAAACTCCAGCGATTTTCTCCATCTTATATCCCTTATTTCTATTGCTTTTTAATGTGATATAAATTCTTAATTCTCCCTCACATATATAAATAACATCTATTATCTATTTATAGTTTCTTCTTCACTTCCAAAACCATCTTACAATCTGTATGTTCTGTTTTCAGAGCTTTGTTTCCACCGCTAGCTACTCAACGGTTAGCCAATCGTTTATGCACCTATATATATATTGCTTCCATCGTTAAGAGAGCAAAAGTACATAAAGCCCCTTTCATGAATGTAAGGATTTTGTCCATAATATATTATTTAAAGATTTATTTACTTAAAATCACTAATTAGCTTAACACAATCCAATAAGGCTGCCTTTATGTTTTGAGGAAATAAGTTCAAAATAATTATTCAATGTCAGCTTGCTTAATGAATAAATGAAACATAAGCTTTTCAGCGAGCGAAATATGATCTATTCATGAATGATATGAGCATTTTTTTTTATTGTCCTAAATCATATCATGTTTAATATATTGGGAGGAGAAAATAAGAGCACAAAGATGAAATGAAACATATATGAAGCCTTAAAAAAGAAATATTGTATGCAAAGATGAGCTAAAAATAATCAAATATTCTAAATAAAATGGTTACATATGTTCATGTTTATCATTGCTCTTCACTTTTTTCTATAGCATTCTCTATGACAAGCATAAGAGGTCATATTAGTGTTTTATATAGCATTCTCTATGACAAGCATAAGAGGTTATATTAGTGTTTTATAATTTTTAACTTTATTTTCTCCAATTCATTGGGATAGCAATTTTTTATAAATATTATTGATATTGAGAAGTATTTTATCTGATTTAGACCTCATAGTTTATCTTTTTTTTAGTTTTTCATATAAAACTCTATTATTTCTTGTTAACCTTTTTATCTATATGTGTAGATTTTGTGTAATATTTAGATAATAGTTCTCATTCGATTTTTGTAAATTATTGAGAGATTTATATACATAGTACTCACAATATAAAATTTACAATACTGAGTAATTATTACGTGCGTAGTCTGGACATAATTTTACATCCAGACTCCAATAATGTTGTGCCACCTAGTCATATATATAGTATATGTATATAATGCATAATATGTGTACACAAGTCAGATTATGATACACTAGGTGGTGCAATGCTACTAGAGTTCAAATATAAGACTGCATTCGCACTCCACACATAATAATTTCTCCAATTATCACCCAACTATTATGTCGTCAGTCCCATCGCACTTCTTACTATGTAAGTCACCATTAAGTCTATCTTTGTCATATTTCCTCTCTCTCTCTCTCTCTCTCTCTCTACTCTCCTTCTTCCCCTTCTACTGAAATTTCTAAAGCCTTCAGTAGTAAGGAAGTGAGGTAATCGAACACAAGCTCACAGGCAAGAGTCATTGATAAACCTAAGTAGCTTGTGGTAGCAACAAAGAAGCCATGCAGAATGTCAGTGCAAGTCTAGCGATGTGAAACGAAGATAACAAAATTACAAATGATCTCATTGAGAGAAGACATTGATGGACCAAGCAACATGCCTAACAAGATTGGATGAATCTTTGACAAAATTCATTAACTAATTGGCTTAATTTTTAAAATAGGCCAATTAGTAATCATAATTAGCTGATTAGGCACTTAAAAAAAATTAAAAATAGGCCTATTCGTGCGATGAGCGCCTCGTGATCATGCCCTTAATTTTTTTTTTTAAAAAAATTAAATGGGCAATCCACTTCTTATGGACGTATCTAACTCAACAGATGTAGGATTTTGGCATGCTTGGTATCGTTGGAAAGATAATGAAAAATTCTACAACTTTTATGTTAACAAATTTTGATGAATCTTGTCCGGTGAGCCGCAGTGTTTAGAAATGTGTGACTTCTAAAGTTGCAAAAATTCAAGATATTGATGCAGCCCTCATTTTTTTGGCCATATCAGGCTCATTAGGTGTCGTGTTTTGGCGTGGTTGGTATCATTGGAAAGATAATAAAAAATTTGACAACTTTCGATGAATCTCTCGCGGTGAGCCGCAGTTTTTGCAAATGTATGACTTCTGAAGTTGAATATATTATTTTTTTTGATAAGATCAAACACTCTCATTATATTCTATATAAAAATTGAGTTTGAATCTTTATATAATTCTCGTTGAATCTCTCTTTCAGATTTGATTTAATCAAAATATACAAATAATAAAGTACACTGGGATAATACAATAAGAAGTACATGAATGACTAAGGATAACAAATAAAAAATAGCCAATAGTACATGCCTTCCATTGTATAAGAAAGATAACACATCTATCTTCGATGGCATGGTGGAATCATCGCTACAGTGTAATGTCGGTGGTCACCGTCATCCAGATGATGTTGTTGATGGTCCTCCTCTTCTTCCACCTCGACAGGTAATTGAATACCAATACCCTAACTCAGAATACGAGGTAAATCACACCAGTAAATAATACCCATGGTACACTCGTATGGCTGTCATGGAATGGCAAGGTCCATATGTCGGCTGATCGCCGCGCCATGGGTGCATCTAAGACCACATTGCCTCCTGATATGAATACTGGGGTGGCTGTGAAAATGTGTATGTAGACTGCCCCACCACTGGTGTCGAGGATGGCCCCACATCCATCAAAACGTCATGCGCGATGCGTAAGTGCCCGTATGTTCAGATCCTCAGATCTAGTGTCAGAGATATGCATATTTCACCTCAAGTCCACGAGCAGCTCTTCATAATCGTTGAAAGATTTCTCTCAGATCTTCATCTCTACCAAATACCGAAATATATCCTGCCTTCAAGATGTGCTCGCCGATATAGAAGTTTTAGATCGTGATTTCATTAATAGGAAAAATAAATTATAATACTTTGCATACATACTAACCATCAAACGTTCCTTCGGTGCTCGGGGGTAATATGTGTCAGGAGGTACTGTCGGTGTAAAGTGATGCCCATGAACGATACCACCTCATATAGCGGTTGATCCCTCGATCCCGGCGGTGATGAATCAACTATAATCGAAGTCCACGGTTCTACTATGCAATGAAGGAGTGGTGGTATTCAACCCAATCAACATCGCCTTTCCTCATCCATCAACCCATACGAATGATGCATCTATCGGCTACCGATGGAGGCGCCGAACTCTGAGAATACACAATCGCGGTACCACTCTACCCTCTTCCAACATATCAGCGGTACTCTAGCTAGCCATATCTCCTCTCCCTGTAAACATATCTCCGCGACACGCAAGCGGATCTGATGTCCATATGGCTCCAGATGACCTACAAATAAAACATAAGTTATTCTTTCGGCTACAAGATCGTAATGAGTTAGCCAAATAATATTACATCAATTCAGCATACCGACAGAGAAGTCCATCCAGCTCATCCCTATAGACTCGATATTGATAATGGAATTTCCAACATATCCTTCATTCCACCAAAACCAACGCTAAGCGCCAATGTCGAGGATATGGAACACGTAACGTAGTCTTCCCACATGAGTGTGCTCCGTGCCCATACCTGCAGTAAATGAACACATCCGACCATGTTCGTGCGCTTTGGTTAGGTTGCTTCATGTAATTCCCTGTATAGATGAGCGAGCATAGCGGAACCCAAAGACAACCCCCTAAATGTGTCGATATCCTCAAGTAATGGCAGATACTGCAAATGAACCTCAAAACCTGAAGTATCTGGTAGAAGAAATGATCCAATAGAAATATGTAGGCTCGACATGCATAAGTGAACTGAGATCCGGTAGACGGCAAGTCGCGAGTATGTCCATCGTAGCCATCGTAAAGGTATACAAGTATGCGCATGAGCCTATCCCATGCGAAACTCGATGTAATAGGATGGACAGATCACGAAATGACGTGCGCTCTGATGTGCTCCAATCAACTCATCGTAACAATGGCCACGAAGCTCCACCGCCGCCACCAACAACAAGTGTTGCCAATCATAGTGGGCCATCTATCCAATGCCTAGAATCATCGCCACATCCCGTAGTAACCGCCATCTCTCTCCGTGGCCAAGTGAAAGGTATTCCTCGAGGACACCGGCCTAACGCTATCGAAGTGATGATCGCTTAATATACGCATCGAGAGAGACACAATCTAGGCCGCAACTGCAAGGCATCCATAAATCGGGCGCTAATGTGTCATTCCCTAAACATCGCAAGCGCAGATCAAGCACAAACCTGCAATCAAATGAATTATGATTATAATGCGTCAGTATATTAATAAAGTCTACACAAAACCAAACACAAACTCTAAGAAAACCCTTTACCATATCGATGCGCATCCTCAGGCCTTCCACGTAATTATGTGAACTCGGTATGGCCATAGTCCACAACTCTCCTCTCGCCATCGCCTCCTCCTACGTGGGAGCCATCAGGACATCTTCCCGTATAAATTTAGCCTAACAATTGAATAAAGAAGTACAAATTGAGATGCAACAATGAAAGTATGTAGAAGTAATTTACTTGTAGAGAACATCAAATTAAAGAAGCTTGTCAACCATGAGTTTGCACTTGTATTTAATGAAATGTACTACAAACCCAACAGTCTTACACACACCAGAAATAACATTTACTAAATCAAATAATAAGTAACCAACACATAAACTAAAACACAATCTCCACGATCTAGAAATGAAATTAGGGTACTACAAGCCCAAATCCTTACACACACCAGAAATAACAACCAACACATAAACTAAAATAAATTACAATCTCCGCAATCTAGTTTGAGGACATGTAGACCTATTTGCAGCCTTTACACACACCACAAATCCTTGAACTTCTAGAAGTGCTCGCCCATTGAATTCTTATATCTTAGATGGCCGACTTTCTTGACATTTGGAGGATTGTAATTTGGGTATGTGCCACTCAATTGTTCGACCACTCTTCACGATCCGATTACATGGAATTCACCTTGGTAGTTTTAATGTAGTTTTGCAAGTGTAATAAGGTGAGACAAATTGCACATGGCTTAGGCCGTTGTCCCGAATTACATGTGCAGTACATGAGGTGGTAAGAAGCGGTTGTCGCATGAACACCTACATAGTTTTCGGTTAGTTCAACCTTGAAAGTTCTGCTTGTGACATCAAACACTTGGTACTCAGTCATGCTTATCCTCAATGGTTCAGGAACTCTTCTTGCCTCTCGTTCATTATCCTGCAATGTTGTCTTAATGCGGGGGGAGAACAAGGTATCATGTTGCCTTTCTAGTGTGGTAGCTGATTCTAGCCATTTCATGAATAGTGACACTATGTTATAATACACTATTGTAATCAAGGCTTGAATTGGTAAACCACGTGCTCTTTTTAACACACCGTCGAAGCACTCAACTGCATTTGTGGTCATTGTATCATACTTATAACCTTCATCATGAGTTAGGGATCATTTCTTAACGTCCCTAGATACTAGCCAATCATATGTCTCCTGCTTAATATTCTTGATGTCCCATGTACCTACCTTTTAAAAGTGAATATCATCAAGATTCCCAAAGAACGTATCATCTTCCGACATATGAACTCAACATCACTTATCCCTAATTGTCTTACCGCTTCTTTAAAGTTCTCCTCAAATGGCAGGCAAAAGCGATGTGCACCTGTGAAAGATCTCTCAGCCACTAACAAGACTGCATTCTCAGATGAGGCGTAGATCACCTCAGACACTAGTGGAATCAAATTTGTAATGTGTGCTGAAATCATACCCATGACTCGATGCACTCTGATTCCACAATTATAAAGGACAATGGGAACAAGCCATTATTTGCATCGATTCCAATTGCACTAAGTAGAGTACCTTTATACTTACCCAAGAGAAGGTGCCATCTAGACATAGATAATGACACAGCAATTGAAGGTTCAACGACCCGAACAATCATTGGAATCTGATTACGTTATGGACATCTTACCAGGGCATAGATGAACATCTGCGACCATGAATTTTCCCAAAGATCGTAAGATTCCTCCCAACTACCAAATATCGCCTTCTTGCTTTCCTACGTGCATCAGGGCTTTCATGTAAGACACTCTTATATTGAACTTGGACTCAATACATCCTACAATTTCTCACGGGCTTTAGATCTAGGCGTCTCGGGTTGTATGAAATAACTGATGAATCCTGATGTACATTGCATGTGACCAGCATTAAGCACTGAATGAGCACAGGTATGAGGTGACCCAATTGAACCAATCCTCCATGCACCACCCAACCTCTTAATTGAGCTTGCATGTAAAGCGCCCTGAAACATGGTCTACAGGTGAGAATGATGGGTGCGACAAATTTTTGATTTGTTGAAGCATAGATGACATACTCGGCGTTGTTTGTGATAGACCGATACGAGCGAAATTGTAACTATTTCTTCTCATGAAAATAGATACCCTCAGCCAATTCTTCTAGAATACAGTCCTCCTCCTCAAAGATTGAATTATCTAATAGGTCATCAAATGTGAGTTCCTCATCCCATTCTCTAGTTGTTTAGGTGCTACGCATATAGTCATTATTACGTATCAAGTGCTGTTCAGTGTGACTTGTTCTAATTGAGTAGCACAATCAAATCTCGACCACGAGGGATGGTTACGTGGCCCTCAAAACTGTTCTCTCTGGGTCGCTATCATCCTCTTCATCATCATCACTACTACCTCCACTAGGCATAGTTTCATATCCAACATCTTCAGGAGATGGTGGATTCATATCGTCTCTTCCGGGTCACCCATAGTAGTAGAACTTGTCGACAAAATAATCATGTTCTCTTCTTTGCGGACCCATAGAATTCACTTGAGAAGATGGTGTGATGTACTCGTCTTTGTTTTATCGACATTCCACTGCATTGTTTACCTCCCTATCTCCACACGGTTGTTCGTTAACTTCAATATAAATCACAATAGGTTACACACATGCTGCATTAACTATAGCTTCACAGACTTCGTCATCGTTAATGTGTGGCAATAAATCCAGCACCAATAGGAAAGCGACCCACCAGATTAACAGATAATTGTGCTGGATCTAGCTTCAACGACCTCATTATTCTTTTCTGTAATTCATCAAAATTAATTCGTCGTGGGATTTGGACTGGACGATTTTTCCCACCAACATATGTTGGAATGAAATCGTGGCTTACTCTGAGTTCACCACCATAGTAAAGAACTATACAAACAATATAAATTCATTTCAACTAATAATAACAAAGCAAGTAATCCTTCGTCTTTGATGAATTTACATAGTTTAAATCGGATAAAGACAATGATGGGGCTAACTCATCTACTATTGAAATTTAATAATTCAAATTTTATACTCTATTTCACATCTCTAATGTGACCTTACAAACTTTTGTTGTACAAATTTAACATAATCCACAATAAACAAGAAATACACTTTGATCTATATATATAGCATAGCTTGGTAATTCTTAAGCCATAAATCTAAGATCTCTAGTAATTCAAGGCTAATGAAACTTTTTATAAAATTCCTTCAACAAATTATTCCTGAAAGTTCTTTCTAGCACAATTCATAAATTGTTTTTTTTTTTAATTTTTGTAAGGTGGTAAGCTACTCAAGTTCAAACTTTTTGCAAGTCATTTGGGCATTTGTGTAATTTATCAAATTGTTTGTAACATTGCAAAGTTGTTCACTATATATATTTTTTTGTTAGATCATTTTTGTGCGAAATAAGCAATTCTTTTAGTTTTCTCTTTCTATATCTTGACATAACTTAATAGGTTTGTTTTCATATTGTTTTGGATTTTGATTGCGCACCCATTAATTTTGTTATGCTATTACAATTTCTCCATCACTTAGAGGAGTAAAGGAAGATTAAAATTATGATTTTAAACTTGAAATAATGCAATTAAATCAAAATGTTGATTAGTAGTCAAAGGCACAAGATTAAATTGTGTTTTCTCTTTTATTACACATTTACTTAAATATACCTACAAGATTTTTTGTATGTTTGAATTTTAATAATTTAAAATATTTTAAAATATTATTTCACCTCCCTCATGGTGTTGTATATGTTTCCTAAAGTCAATCGAGATTTTGAATAAACAACACTACAATGACTTTCATGTGGCAAACATAATATTTTAAAATGTTGATTACAACACTTCAAGGACTTGCACTATCAATAAATCAAGTTTCACATACAAATTTTTCATCAACAAATATCACGCACAAACTAATGAAACATTACAAGTAAATTCTCATAAACTAAATATATGCACAAACTAATCAAACTTTGATCTTATCAAATTTTTCACCACAAAGGAATGCTTAATCCAACTAAAGATCATACATATTGAGCAAAGATATGACATAAACTAATAAAAAAAAATAACCTCATTAATTCAACTAACCCCCCCAAAAAAACAACACATTCAAAATCAAATCTAACATATATTTCCTATAAAAATCAAACTACATAGCTTAAAAATACCAACTAAATCAGATCTAACCCATATTTCTATAAAAAAACACATTCAAAGTAAAATCTAACATTTTTTTTCATTTGTAAAATTTACCTAAATCATATTTGAGATCCATTCTTTCACCACGGAAACCACCAGCGGCGTCGAGCTTCATGGTGGCGACCCTCTAGGCGGCGGCGGCATCTTAGTCGGCGACGGACACGAACGGCAGCAACGCAATCACACGGGAGAAAAAAAAATAATAAACCAAGAGCTCATGTGCTCTCGGTTTTAGAGAATTGTCCTTCGGTCAGTCGGGCGGCTGCTACCGGTCAACGCCTCGCCTCATTGCTATTATTTTAATTTTTTTTAAGTGCCTAATCAGCTAATTATGATTACTAATTGGCCTATTTTAAAAATTAAGCCTAACTAATTTAATGAAATTTTGAATAATATAAAAATTAGAATTTGATATTAGATATATCAATTTTTAATATTTTGAATGTTATGTATATAAATCTCTTTAAATTGTTTACACATAATAATACTGTTTGTTAATTATTTGTCTACACGAGCCATCTAAATTTAGACATGCATAATAACTTATGGATTTTTACAAAATACAAATAAACCAATCAATTCATATGTGTTTATCCTCTTAACTTCTTTCTTCTCTATTTAAAAATTCCGCATGTCCTTCTGCTTTGCTCCCAACGGCAGCCATCCTGATATCCTTCTCATCATAAAAGACCTTAGAATGCATGGATAAAATGAAAAGAAAAATTTTTAAAATAAGTATAATTTAAAATATAATTAATAATTTAAGTATCTTAAAAATAAAATTTAAATATAGATATAGTCATCCGTTTAACGGATGTTATCATCTTACATTTCGAAATTAATTCATTCTTATATATATTTTATTGGCTTAAATAAAATAATTTAAAATAATAGTTATATATAAGGCATTTAATCGGCGATTTTAAATCATCGTCCGAATAAATGTGTGACTATACCTATATTTAAATTTTATTTTTAAGATACTTAAATTACTAATAATATTTTAAATTATACTTATTTTAAAAATTTATTCAATGAAAAATCATATTTATTACTAAATAACTTCACAAGGTGGTGGACTGCTTCTAGCTTGCTAGCGGCTCTAATGGCTGGAAGCTGGGCATGAGAGCACCCTTTTCCCACCAATTCTTCTTCCCATCTCTCCATGTTGGCAGCCCTATTCTTCTTGCTGTCTTTGATTCACTTATTTCCGTTTGCTGCTCCCACTCCAGATCACTCTCCTCCAGACAGCCATGTCTCCAAAAGCACGCCCGACCCTTCTACCTCTTCCTCCTCAAGGCATCTGCTTCTTCCTCCATCGTACATTCCGTTCAAACTCATGCTTTCAAAACCGGTTTTCAACACGACCTCATTATAACTACCACCGTGCTCAATTCTCTTGCCGAATTCGGCGAGGTCAACAGTGCCCGCAAACTGTTCGATGAAATGCTCATTAAAGACGTGGCTGTCTGGAATGCCATGCTTTCGGGCTATGTCCATAACGGGCTTCTTCTTAAGGCTAGGCTCCTCTACCAGCTAATGTGTTCTTCTTGCACAAGGCCAAATTCGCCAACTCTTTCAGTTTTGCTCCAACTCTGCGGCAACTCAGACGATCAGAAGCTTGGGAGGTCTATTCATGGTTATGCTTGCCGGCATCATGAGCTAGAGGATACTTTCTTAAGTAACTCGCTCATTGTTTACTACAACAAGTTTGAGGATTTCAAAGCCTCTGAGCATGTTTTTGAGAGCATGGCGAGGCGAGATATTGTTTCATGGAATGCTATGATTTCGGGGTACATGACATCTAGCTCCCCTTGGAAGTCTTTGGAATTGCTCTGGATTTTGAGGAACGAGTGTTTACATTTAGATTTTACTACCCTGGAGATAGCACTGCAAGTTTGTTCGAGGGTAGGCAAAGATGCAATTTTGGATGGGGTGTTAATCCATGGGCTTCTAATTAGATTGGGATTTAAAATGGATCTTTATGCAGAGAATTGTCTTCTAATTATGTATTGTAAATGTGGAATGGTGGCAAGCGGACAGTCTCTCTTTGATACAATGGAAACTAGGAACTGTGTCTCTTGGAATGTTATTGTCAATGGTTACATACATATCAATTGCCCATGGAAAGCCTTGGATCTATTTTTGTCTGCTCTCGCATTTGAAGCAGAAATAAGTTCAGATTTGTTGGTGAGTGCTTTACAAGCCGTTAGGTTAATGGGAGAGCAACGAGAACTTGTTATGTCTCTGAATGGCCAGGTCATTAGAAGGGGTTTTGATTCTGATATATATGTCAGCAGTTCAGTTATTACTGCTTATGGTGACACTGGTGCAGTGAAGTTCTGCGTAATGTTTTGTATTTAAAGAATGCAGGAAACTAGTACAGTTTTCTGGAAAACTCTCGAAACGGATATTTCTCTGACGCAAAGTGAATCTTAGATGATTCTATATGAAAGGTTATATCATTGTAAATTCTATCATGATGTTCTTGCTTGGTAAAGCAGTTCATGGAAATAAGTTTGAATCTGATGAATGATTTGATTTGAATCATTATGGCTATATACGGTGGTGGTTCTTCTAATGCGATCTTGCGATCTTGATCTTGTTTCCTCATTCTTGGGCTCCTCTCCTTCTTGGCCTCAAAAGTCTCTCATATGTATTATTTATAGATTTGGAAGAGTGCATCTTTGTAAATATATAAATCAAACCACTCCTCATGAGACGGTTAAAAGTTTTTTGATCATTTGATGTATTTTCATTTGGATGCTCAAATGAATTTATCTTATTAATTATCTCATGCTCTTTATTTATAAATACCTATTTGATGATATTCAAATTTAATTTATGTTTTTTTTTTGATGTTTGAATCTTGTCTTGTCATTGACTTAATTTTGCTTAAGATTATTTGGTAATTTTGAATGTCATATCATTACTGCTTATGGTGACACTTTCTGCTCTAAATGTTTTAATTACATTTTATCAGGAAATCATAGTACAGTTTCTGGAACTCCATGCTTTCTGTTTTTTTGCAAAACGGATATTTCTCTGACGCAGTAGAACTCATTGGAAAGGAATTCCTTTATGATGCTGTATCTATTGTAAATATTCTATCATTGTGCTTCTCTAAGCTTGGTTTAAATAAAGCAGTTCATGGATATATAATCAGGAATAAGTTTGAATCTGATGTATTTGTTTCCACATCATTATTGAACTATATAGCACTTATCTTGCATACTGCTTTCAAGATATTCTCATGCCTTGTAAACATAGTATCTTGGAACACAATGATACTTGGATGTTATCTCGGCTTTCCTCGTGCATCTTTGAAGCTTTTCTACGACATGCAGCAAAAGGATGGTTTTATGTACAAAGGTCGTCAAAATTATTTGTATTCTCATAATCTTCATTCAAAATTTAATCTAAATATCTTATAAAAAAACATTTTTTTGATCATTGAAATTTTTTACTTCTATATTTAACTATAGTTTTTATTTTTCTTTTTATCTCCATGTAAATTAAATCTAAATTTCTTTCATATAAATCCCTCGAAGGTCATGTGACATTTATTTGTGTAATGGAGATAGAACACTCTTACAAAAATGAAAGTAATAACAATGAATTTATGGTGATATAACCTAAGTTCCTACTTTATTTTAATCCTATGCCATTTAATTAAATTTATTTTTAATAGAAAACGTTATTTCCAATCCTAACATGGTTATCAAAGCAACCAATAATTATCACAAGTCACACAAATAAACATTTATTCCATTCAAAGTATAAAGTAAATAAATATCATACAAACATCAAATAGTATCAAATAGTGTAAAATAGTAAACAAAGCCTGCTGTGACTAAGTCCATGAAATAAAATTTTAGAAAAAGATAAAGAAAATGGCAGTTTAGCTTTGTCATATAAGCTTAGGTAATCTATCGATAAATAAACTAAGCATGTGATTCTTTATTGAGATTTATATTATTTTCTCGAAAAAGATTTTTAAAAACTATTCAAAATAATTTCTAAATTTTTTTAAAAAAAATTTGTGTGAACATGGAATATTAATATATAATTTAAATGAAATTTTAAAATTATTTTGAATTATTTATAATTCTAATAAAAATATTTAATTGTTTTTAAATTTAAATTTCAGAAAAATTATTAAATTAATTTTAAAATTCTGGGAAATTTTTTTTGAGTTTGAACAGAACAAAAAAAAAGAAAACTCCCTTAAAAGTTTGAAAAATATTATAACATTATTTAATCATTTTGGTTTTAATAATAGTTGATTATTACTCAATTCCCAATTTATTTTATTTTCATATTAAATTTCTTTTAAATATTAAGAAAATTTCTTTGAAGCTTCACTTACATGTAGAATTTCTCGAAAAATTTAGAATTTACTTGAAATAATTAGAATTTTTTTTTGTTTATTTCATTAATTTGAATCCTCTAATTATGAATTTTCAAATATTTATGAGCCATTTGGATCACTTTTGTTTTTTTTTAATTTTTTATTTTTTATTTTTATTTTGTTTTATTTATGTTTTGTTTCAAAGCTAAATATAAAAAATAAAAATGCTTAAAATAAGACTAAGAAAACATGTTTAAAAAATAGCATAAAATAAAATAAAAATAAAAAAAATAAAATTGATCCCAAATAATCTTATTGTTTAATTTTATTTCTGATTGTAAGCATTGTTCTCCTTTAGTAAAAAATTATTTTATATATTTATGATCTATTACGAATTATTTATGATTTTGAAGATTCTTGAACTTATTATGCAATTAACTTATGATTTTCTTGATTTAAATTATTTATTTTATTATTTAATTTTATTTAAACATGGTCACAGCATTTAAGTAATTTTTTTTTGAATATTTATTGGTTATTAAGTGTATTGCATCATTCTTGATGGATTATTGATAATTTTCCTAATTATAAATATAATTATAATATACTATATTTAACTTCGTCTTGAAAATTTAACTTATAATGATGCTTGAATTAAAATTATCTATGAAATTTTAAAGAGGTGAGGAATAGATCAAAGATTACTCTATAAAATTGTCTATAACTGTTTAATTATTATTATTTTTTTTTTTTTTGGATATGGGTCTTTGTACCTCTCATGATGATTAAGTTTATTAGGAATTAAATTCTTGAAAACATCAAAAAAATTTATTTTGTGGGGTCCACTAGGTCAATTAGCTTTGGCTTGTTCAGCACTAATCAATAAGTGGTCAAAGTGATTCCTAAATGATCAAGAACTATTATTAAGTCCTTTGAGAGAAATTTCATATTCAATGAATTTATATTGAATCAAGTCTAAGATCAAAGACTATTTCTCTTCTATAGTTCAAAACTTGGTCCAAATGTCTCTAAAATGATTTATTATAGGGCTCAAAATGTTACTTAAAAGACTTGTTTTGATATTTGAGAAAGATTATGAACATTTTGATGAATTTAGAGGATTGTGTAACTTTGGTCTTATTAATTTTCTTTGTTAATTCAAATGAAAATTAAATTTGTTGCTAAATTCATCTCATTCCAAAATAAACCATATAAGTTAATATCATTGAATAATACTTTAACATACAATCAAATAGGTTATAAACCTTTAGTAGATTTTTCTAAAATGAGTACATTTTGATAAAACATATAAGTCAAGTCCCAACTTCACAACATCAAATAACTTAATGGAAAGAAAAGATGATAAAAGCAAAAGAACCCTTACGTCATGTATTAAAGTTCTTATTGTTGTTATTGATACAACATAACAACAATAATAATAACATAAATTTATTCTACTATCACTCTCTTGACAAGGTCATCAAATAGCCAACATTTTATGTGACCAAATCATGTAAGGCAACTCTCTTTAATCTTATCTTCCATTGGAATACTCAACCTTTTAATATATTTATTTTTCATTTGTCTCTACATGTAAAGTCATCATCCATGAGCATCCTCATCTTAACATTCACCATCATCTTATAAAAAATTTTTCTTAAGTTTAAGTGATGCTTTTCTATCACAAAAGATTGATGCATTCCTTCACTTCATGCATCCAACTTGAATATTAATAACATCTCCATATATTTCACCCTGACTTTGAATAATATACTTTAGATATCTAAAACATTCACTATTTTAATGGTGATCACCCATTATCACATAATAGATCTTCTATTAATATTACACTCCATATATTTGATTTAAGATCTTCTCAAACTAAAACCTTTAAACTATAAAATTGACCTCCATAATTCAAATTTTTTTTTAAACAAGAAGAATATCATCAGAAAAAGTACATTAAGTATGTTCTCATGTAAATGTCTAATAAGAGCATCCATAACTAAAGCAAAAGATATAAGCTTAAAGCGATCATTAATTTAATCTACAAATACAAAATATTTAGTTCCTCCTTGTGTTTGACACAAGTAATAGCTCCAATATAGATATCCTTAATGACTTAGATATAAGCAATATTAATTCCTTACAAATTTTTATCTTAGAACTTTATCTTATGTAAATCAATAAATATCATATGTAGATCCTTCTTACTCTCTTTATATTTTTTCATCAAACCTCTTAACAAATGTAGAGTATCCATAATAGACTTACCAGACATAAATTTAAACTAGTTTTGAGAAACTTTTGTATCACGTCTGATACTCAATTATTCTCTATTTTAATATGACACATTAACTTAGTTTCTTTATAATTTGCTCACTCTTGTGCATCAATTTATTCTTAAAAATAGGAATCAACAAATTCTTTTGCTACTCATCTAGCATATTTTTAGTCTTTAAAATAATATTAAAATATTAGTAAGCCAAGAAATTTCTTAATCTCCTAATAATGATCACACTTTTATTGGAATATCATTAGGTCCTACTACTTTTTCACACTTCATTTTCTTTAAAGTCTCTCCTACTTTAATTTTATTGATACCATGATAAAAATAAAATCTATATTTTTATTTAGAGTACTAAGGTCATTAAAATTAATCATATTCAAACTTCATTAAAAAGTTTATTTAAATATCTCATCCATTTATGTTGAATATCCTTTTCGAATAGAAGCATTTTATGATATTATTATCATGATATTAAATTAAAATAAAAATAAGAAGACATTAATATATAATTAGTTAATTCAATATCTTCTTCACTATTATTATTAATGGAAGAGGCACTCTCTACATCATCTTGTGTGTTTGGGGAAGAATCTTCAAAAGTTTAACTTCGGGGTAAACCATCAATATATACACCAATCTTGTGATGAAGGATAAGTTCCTTTTAGAAAGCCTCGAATAAAACCTTCTTCAAGATATTAATTCTAGGCTTTTCACCTCACATCATAAATATGATTACACACACTTCATGGACATGATCTTGGATGATATTCTTGAAAACCATTGATTGTTTGAAATTCTCTATAATTCTTGATCTATTGCCAACCTCAGCATTTTCTTTTTGAAAGCTAATATTTTTTATGCCTCTAAAGTCAATATATTTGTTTTAACTTCTTCAAAGTTCTTGTAATATGATTATTCTCACTTGCATCTAGCTTCTTCGAGTTTGATCATCTTTCTAGCTTTGTAATGATAGGTAAGTATATTTGATAATTTGGTTCAATATTCAATCCATTGATGCTTTAAGGTTTTATCCTTATATTTTATCTTCACGATATTTTATCTTCACAAATTCAATATTTTATATTTTTAAAATAGCATCCAGCTCAAGATTGATATTCATCCTTTTTAGCATATGAGATAAATACAAATATCAGACAAAAATTAATATAAGAGAAAGTTAATATAATCAAGATAGCTCACCCAATTCATCGACACGTTGATGTCCACTAAATGAATGATTTAATTTTTGGGGGGAATATGGATCTTCGATGGATTTGAATGATATTGTTTTCCAAGTAATAAAATTGGTGCTTAATTTATTTTTTTCTTCTTTAAAAGAGATGGTTAATGCTCTTCCACTAGACGTTTAGATAACACTTTAGGAGCTTGATTCGATAACTACTTATTTTTGTTTGTTCTTTTCAACAACAAAGCATGAGCTCTTCTTGCATAAATGGAAAGATCAATCTTAAATAGAGACTCTCCACATAAATACTTGTTAATATAATGAGTCTCATATTAAAGATCTTTGATACTTTCAATGTTGTGAGACTTCAGTGTATTTTTTTTGTCACTTGAGAGGAGGGCGAACTTTTTCCCATTTTCATGAAGCCTCCAATCATTCTTCATAAAAAATAATAAAAAATCTAAAAAAGAAGAATATCTTGTGCAATATTCAATCATTTACTACAAGTTATGTGATTTTTGCATCACAAGTAAATCGCATTTCTTAGTCAAAATTTTAGTAAATGTTACACCATGCTCCCAAAAAGACAATCAATCTATTTAAAACTATTATAGCTAGATATGAGAATTTAGAAACATATATCTCAAATGTCAATAGGATGACAATCAATTTAGAAGCAAAAGGAGAACATATATGCTTGTCATTGATGAAAAGATATTGATGGAGGGAATGAGCTTGATCATAATTTTTTGGCATCTATTATGAGTCCTTGATGCTTTATGGTGTTTCTAAGTCCATCATCACATGAGATTTGGTGAATCCTTTAGTAAGAGGGCATATGATGAAGGATGTTCACTGAGTGATATTAGAATTCTCTTGATTTTATTACAAGCTCAATGTCACATGAGCCTAGAAGTAGGATATAAACTTTCTATCCAAGAGTTTCCAACCTCTATAGAGGGAGCTGGAAACCTACAATGGGGATTTGAGCATCTTTTAGAGCAATGAAGAGAGTTAAGAGTTGTAAAGATGATGAAAGGAAAAGGCATGACATTTTTCCTCGCCCATAGGTGGTATTTATATATAAAAAAAAGTCTTGAGAGCTACACAATATATTATAAATTCTAAATATTTTTTGGACATTTTGTAAATTTTAAATGTCATAAAATAACTTTAAATATTTTTATATATTTTATTTGAAAAATATTAGTTACTACCAATCACGTGTATGTGTTTCTTCATTCGACTACCAACTTATATGCATGCGTAATGGCATGTATGCAGACCACTGTTCCTACATGCAAGTGGATGCACTTTCATTAATCGTGCCTTCATGAACATTTTGTGCCATATGCTTTGTACATGGATATACATACATGTGCCCATAATGTGTGTGTGCACAAGTATGCCAATTTGATTGAAGTAGGCATCGATGTGTTCAAGCCTATTCGCATGTGTGTTAGTCATCGTTTATTTGTGATGGCCATTTTGATAACCCCTCAAACATTTTTTTTTAACCTTTGGACCATTTTTGATGCTCTAGATTTTATTGTTCTATTTTAAGGACCAAAAGATTTACAATTTTTTCTTAAAATTTTTTCAAATTTTGCATCAATCAAAAGTTAAAATTATTAGTGTGAATGAATAAATTGGTTCATTTTAATTAATATGTTGATATTTAGAGAGTATAATTATAATTTATGCCATAAAATTTATAAAAATTATGTATATTTTCAAAATAAATAAGTTTTGGTGTTCGAAAAAAAGGGAAAATGATATGTCATCAAAAATGCATCCAATAAAATATAAATCTTGATGCAAATCTCATATTGAAAATTTGAGATAAAGACAAGATGGGTGATACATATATTGATTTTAATAAATTTATAATCATTTTAAATATTATAATGAGATGATTCTGTCGATGCTAAAAGTGCTTTGATCTAAGTCTAAGTGAACTCAAATTAAACTTTAAAGTGTTAAAGCATTAATTGAAGGTCAAATAATCTCAATTTAGTATGTGTGTGGGCTCAGAAAATTCTTACTTATGAAAGAGTAGTTTTAAAATATAGGTGTAATTTTTTGAAGGCGAGATGAGATAGTAGATAAAACTACCCAGATTTCATTCTCTCATTTGGTGAGGACTTTAGATGCGGTTCCGGGTTTCATAGGCATTAGCACAAGTTAATTACCTCTCAATAAGTGAGAGAGAACTTTTAATTAAAGTTAGTTGATCATCACTTAATGTAGCATTATAGTAGCGTAGAGTTTTAGAATTTAAGATATGAAATTCATCATTTCAACTTAAGGGTGGTTGGAGAATGATGATGCTGCGATCTAAATCATTTATCTAGTTGATCCAGTCTCTTAGGAGGGAGGTGATGACAACATGATAATGGATCCTCATCACACACATGGGTTACGTCGTGAAATCCTTAGACTGGCGTGATGTTTATGGAGACAATCTTAAGTCCACACAGGTGACGGTTATCAAATACATGATTCACAACTCAAAGGGTCCATTAGGAACATTCTACGATCATGATTAATATAATGGAGGGGCAAATACCCGTCGGACTTATGCTTCATCTGTGGCTTGGTAAGCAGCATTGAGGACAGCCACATCCTTGTAGAGATTGATTGAGAGTGAACATAGCGATCTTGATTTGACATTGGCTCCTTTTGTGAGCTATAGTTTTCTTAATTTATCCCGACAAATTGTGGTGGATAGATTAGATTTGATTTAAGTTTTTATGATAGAATTTCATTTAAGTTATTTTAGATTGATATTTGATTTGAGTTAAAATTTTGATTAATTTGTTTGTGTTTAAGAGCTTTAGATCCTATCAACTCTTTACTGATGAGGATTAGATCTACTATTATCAATCAATTTCATATTTCACTTATTTGAAACTCTTATTGGTTTTTAGGTTTGTTAACGGACGACACAAAAGGGATCTGCACATGCATTCAAACACTTGAATTTTAGCATTCAGCATAATGTCGGGGCACATGCGGGTGTATTTAAGAACTTATGTAGTTTTTATTTTTGAGTTATGAGATCAATTTCAGAATGTTATTTAATTTGATTTGAAAAATTGATTAATTTGAATATATTTAAGAGCTTTAGATCATGTCTCGACTACTTAGCTACTAGAGGATTAGATCTAATTTAACATAATTAGATTTTTCAGATATTTCATTGATTTTGAAACTCTTATTATGTTTTAGTTAACAGATAATCTTAAGATGGGAAAAGCCTGATCTCATTTAGTTGACATTTGTTTCTTTCCTTTAATGATTTATCCTTTATTTTAAATTATGAATCTTTATTCAGAATTATTTAAACAGTAATTTATCGTAATCTTGAACGAAAGTCATAATTAGAATGAAATCTCTCAATTTTGATTAGAAGCCTTATGATTTTTATAGAATTTGATTTATCATCACTTCACTTGTACAAAGGGTAGATCCTAAGAAAGCATTTTGATTTAGATGTAATTTAACACCTTAGTTCTTGTTGAGTTTTACATTTCTCTCAATTTGATTTTATCAATTTACATTAATTTTGATAAATTCTTTGATTTGATATTTTTTGATTTAGCCTACCATTTTATCAGAGTAATCACCTCACAGAATTATTAAATAATTTGGATTCATTGATTTTGAGTTTGTTTTGAGTTTGTTATGAGTTTGGCATTAGTCTCCCAAATTCCAATTAAAGCTTAATTTTGATGAATTTACAAGAAGAACTCACATTACTTCTCTTTAAGCCATAGAGAATAGCTATTAGAGTTTGTGAGTTTAATATTAGTCTCTCCCAAATTTTACTTAGATTTTAAATGAATATTCTATTCTTTTCAAGATTTGTTTTAAAGACCCCCCATTTGGCATAAAATTACTACCATTGACTCTTAATTATTTCATTCTCCCATTTTCAAAGTCAAAAGATTTGGAAATTTAGCTCCTCAGGTGTCATCCGTGTGGTACATCGGGGTGGCTTGCTTTCGGCGGCGTGAGGGAGTCTTCGACACCACAGTTCTTCTTCGTCAGCGCCTCCGACGAGGGCCAAACATATAAATATATACAATGTAATATAATCATCCCCTTTATTTTCTAAGTCGGAATTAGACAAAATTTCACCATCGTGGGGAGTGACATCTAATAACTTGTGGTTTACCAGATGCCTTATTGTGTGGCGGCGGTGTCTTGCGACCACGATATATTTTTCATCTCACCTTCTGAGTATAACGGTCTTCAAACCGCAAAAAAATACAAGTATATGTATATATTCACATTCACAAATCATCACTTCACATATTTTTTCTTGGCTGCGTGATAGGCAAAGGAATGAGGTTTGATATCGTTGGGAATGCAAGGTAGGAGTGCGCTAAAATCGAAGGAAGAATTCGCTTCGACGATTTTCTTTCCGATTATCTGACAATAAAGTGAGGCGCGAATCGAAAAATCGGAAGAATTCTCGATGATTTTCTTCCTCGATGTGGAAGAAGAAAAGCTATGAGGAGTGTGACACCAAAAAAAGGAAGGAATTGTCTGGACGATTTTCTTTTGATTCTGAAAAGCGAAATAGCGAGAGTCGACATCGAAAATCGAAGAAGAATCTTGATGATTTTCCTCTCGATTATGGCCGATGAAAGCAGATGGGGCTGTGAGGCATGGGCTGGATTGCGCAGAACGGGCTAGTTCGGATCAGTTCGAAGGCTGGACCAGCCAAGGAAGGAGTGAAGGAGGCTGGCGGGCCAGTTCTTGGGCTAGAACGGGTTGCGGAAAGGCTGCTGGCGACGCGCAGTCAGAACGCCAAATGCGCGGGTCGAGCAGGCTGGCACGGGGGCAGCAGAGCAGCCGGAGGCGGCTCGGGTGCGGCGGCGGAGCGAGCTCGGGTCGCGCGGTTCGGGTCCGATTGCGGACGTCGTGCGAGTCAGCAATTCGGCGGTGCGGGTTCATCGCGGGCCAAGAAGGCAAACTCGGGCGGGTCAGCAATTCGCGCCGACGGGCTGCGGGAACACATCGGGCCGGGTTGCACCGTCGCGGGACGGTAGGCCAGAGCGGTGGGTTGCGCGGATGCGCGGCCGACGGGAAATTGCGCGGAAAGGGGATTCAGCTGATGGGATTGGCCGGAACAGTGGAATTCCTCCTGAGCGGCGGCGCCGACGGTGTGGTTTTACGCAGAACGGAAGAAAAATCGGAAACCGAGAGAAAAAAATTTTGAAAAAGGAAGGATTACTTTTTTGAGGGGGATTTCTTTTCTTGAACAATGAGGAAGAAATTCAGGAGAGAGAAAGAGTGGGAGAGAATGAAAGAAAATGAGGGGGGAGTGGTTTTCAATTTTTTTTATTTTTTATTTTGAATTAGGGTAGTTTTTATTTCAGAAAACTGAAAATAGGGGTGAATTTGGGGATTTTTAAAATAATTTTAAATTTATTAAAAATTTTAAAATTTTACTGGATATGATAATATATATATATATCAATTTATAATTTTATCATTAAACGACGACCTTGATCGTTTTGTGATGGGAGATTTGAGTTTGCCATGATTTAATTTTAGCTAATGCGCCATTTTTGCTTCGATTTTCGCTCGAATTGAGTGCGAATAGTCTTGATAGATTTGGCGTTTCAAAATGGTGATCAATTTACGAGCGGGTCATTCGGACATCGCAGCTTCCGACTCGATATATGTTCGACACATTGATAGCCGTGTTTAATTGATTGATCGTTAAATCATGCAATATTTATATCTTGACTAATTTCACGTTTGAACTGATAAACGTTCGATCGGTCGTTCGACTATTTTCGAGATAAGTCATTTTGAAATTTCAGGTTGTCCAGTCCGTCGAATTTGATTTGTGGGCTTATCTTGATTTGTGACACACATATGAAGGTCAACAATATGCTTATAATTGAAACGAGCATCTCAATGAGAGGAGACCAATAAGCCAAAATCACATAATTTTGAGATTATTAAGGCACTTAAATGCTAAAATAATGACTTATGATTGAGAATATCAATGTAAACCGTCCAACGAAATGCTTTTAGATTTTAGCAAATTTTATTAAAATATCTTTCATAAAATTTTATAAATAGAATCTAATTCTCATCATGAGGGGGTAAAAGCTAAGATCTAAGCTCGAGAGCTTGTGTAGTCACCATCAAAAGCCATTTATTATCATATATTGTTGTCTTTGTTTTACAATACACAATCTCTTTTTGAAACTAATAGAGAACTGAAGTGTCGGATCAAAGATAACTTTTCACTCCCAATTTAATGTTTCAATATAAACTTTTCACCGGCCACGAATGGACCTGACCCTGCCAATTCCAACTGTCTCGGACTGGAAAAGCTTGAGCATGGGCATCCAAGGTCCTTTGAAGTTCCTCCATATGGCCCATCAAGTGGACCTCCATGGCCAGATCTACCATCCTTCACCCAAGGTGCATTCGTTGAATCCTTGGGTATTCAAAGTGGAAAACACAGTTCTTGAGCAAGTTCCCTTAGAGCTGAAGTGAGACATTTAAATACAATGGCCGTTGGGCCTTATTGTATTTAAGTATGTATATATATATATATATATATATATATGTCCTGAAAGATCATTAAGTTCATAACATTATCTCTAAAATTTAAAATTTTATATACGAGCATCTCATATGGTTTCTTTATAAATGTGGATATATTTCAAGAGCGTAATATTACTCTTTTCAAATTTTGCCACAAAATAGTTAGAAAGAAACATTCATTTTACCAAAATAAAATATCATGATAATGGCCATGAAGTTGCCACCACACTCTCTGCAACAATTTGAGGAAAAAAGATAACAAAAAACTCCAACTAATTAACAAACGCTCAAGTAGGATTTTCTTTTATTTTTCATATAGATCATATTATTTATATTTCTATTTATTTTGATAAAAATTCAATAAAAGAAATTAACATTTGATATAGCAACGGCAAGTGTCTTTGTTTATACAGTCAACCTTCTTCAAGGTACCTGCTACCACATAAAGACTACAATTAATCGAGCAAATGATTTGCTCGCAATTTTTAAGTGGAAGGTTGATAAAGCACTGATCTCCACTGAAAGCTGCTGTAAAGACCACCATAAAAATTCCATTAATGGTCTAAAGAGGGAAGTAAATGAGATTAAAAAAAGCACCAGACATAAAAAATTGAGTGAAATATGAGCAGTTCTTCGTATTATTTTACCTCTCCTTATCATGTTGTTCAAGTGATTCACGTATTGAAATAAATTATAGAATCCAAAGAGAGATCATTATTAAACTTTGTATTATCACAGATAAAACTTTGATCTTGCTAACTATTGGGACACTAAGTGTTAAGAAGCTTACTCAGAACAGGAACAGGAGAGAACAGCAAGAAGAGAACTTATTTTAGCTGTTCTGTTTCAACCATCAAAGCTTTATTTGTAATTGTTCATATTGGTCAGGATATTGCTTCAACAGTTAGTTATTCAGTTACTTTGGAAAGAACTAACAATTACAATCTATTTATAGTTGGAAAAAAAATTGCAGTGATGACTAGCTCATAGACAAATTATCTAATGTTTATGCACTTCAGTTGGGCAAGTAATTCAATTGTCTGGATAAACGACTCACAAAGTAAGGCTAATTTTGGGACAGCGATGAAGAGCGAAAATATATCATACTATCATTTGCAAACTATCTAGCCTCACTTTGAAAAAATTGTGATAGAAAATTATGTTTTCAATTTAGCATTAGTTAAGTGCAATGACTAGTTATAGTATGATTTTTTAAAAATAAAAAAATGTAATTCTAGATAGCGCTTATTCAGCTCTTATCATTATTCAACAATTGAAACTACCTCAAATATACCCTAAGTAATAAAAGTACTCATTGATATGTGTGAATGTTAGAATATGCATTGATTTCAACACTCTTAAAATCTTTTCACATGTCAATACTAAATTTTATAAAATTTGATGCACATTAGTAGATCATCTTAACCATAGATGTTTTTTGACCTCCATGTGCCATAAATCAAAGTCAAACCAACAAATCAAATTGACGGACTTGGTGGCGGTGCAAGTGAGGCTTAAAATGTGTATGTCACCTAAAATGGTCAAAAAAGACATCGTCGATGAACGGACTTTCTTAGCGTTGAGCGTCGAAATTGATCAAAATATTAAAAATCTAACGATGTCGATTAAGCGATCGAATTTATCGATATGTCGGCGATGCGTATCGAGCGAGAAGCTGCGATGATAACCAAAGCACCTCCGTTCTGAAATTTATCGCGTTTTTAGCTCACGCCGTCTTATCAAATGAGACTATCCGCTCAATTGGATAATTTAATGTTGAAAATTCGTGATAATCGCATTTTGAACTAAAATGATTATTTGATGTTGAAGTTCAAACGATTCCGTTCGCACATTTGCGTCATTCATCGAGCGTCAAAATTACCAAGAATATACATAAAATTTAACTAAATTTATTGCACTTAAAATTTTATTAAAAAGCATCTATTTTGAAATAAATCTACTTAATTATCCTCTAATTGTATTCAATAATATGTAGCCGCGCATCCCAATACTTGTTCACGCGAGTTAAAGGAAAATAATAATATTATATTAAATAATGTATTTTTTTAATGACAAAAAAAAATAATAACTTCCTCTTTTCTTTTATATCATTTTAGCGGAGCCGCCTAAAACTCATTTATTTCCACCGCCCTTCCAACCAATGGCGCCAGCACCCACGCCCATGCCTTCGCGTCAAACAGGTGAATGTATTTTATTTTTTAATGAGTCAGAAAAGCAAAAAGGAGGCGGGCTGGTTTTTGAAAAAAAAAAAAAAAAAGAGCTCTCTCCCTCCCTCACTCTCTCTTGGTCCGCTGCAGATCGTGCAAGGAGGCAGGCTCCCTCTGCGTTTCCGGCTCCAGCTTGATACGGCGTCGTTTCCTCCGGCCCTCTCCAAAATCTCGCACAACACAGCAGGTCAAGCCTGCCGTCTCTCTCCTTCTCTCTCCCTATTCTCGTCGGCTCGCTCCTTCACCCTTCTCAATCTCATTTTAAGCTAACAAAAAAGACTTCCTTCATTTCCTCTCATAATGCTAGCTCCACCTAAACACAGTTCACATCTTAGCTGACAGCAGTAACTAGTTTGCTCCAACTTGCTGTAATAGATTCCTCAAACCGGGCAGCCACCGAAGCCAATCCCTCCTCACTTTGTTCTTACCAGAAACCAACAATTCCCATCTCCGACATGCATATCCTATTCACAATCCTTACTGTTTCGAACACCTCAACCGAGGCCAAGTGATGCAGAAAATCAGCAAGCCTTCCTTCCTATGCAGTCCGCATCTAAGTCCCTTACATTTCCCTCTCTTCGGCGCTCAACCCAAGTCCCTAGGTACTCTATACCTTGCCGCAACCTCATTCTTCCATTTTCTACTATTTGCCATCCCTTCTCCAACATTTCATCTTCATCTCCAACAGCATACGGCTTCCTATCCTTCCCATTTGAATGGAGATCTGAATGCATGTTTCATGTGAAGTGCAGTAACCATTTTATCAACTTCTCAATTCATAAACTAGTCCAAAAGTTGTACGACTATAGGTTCTTGCTGCCATATAGTTATTCTGCCTGCTCATATTCTATCTAAAAAAATCTCCATCAAGCTATATAGACTCATTCATATAGAATTGTTCCAACATCATCTAAAAATTCTTCTTACTAGGACTTCAACTCCATTTTCATTTCAGCTACAAAATGGTTTTGTATATGAGGAAGAGTAATTTAATATCCTTAAATTAGCTTGTTATAGGTTTGAAAGACAATGCATTATTCTTATTGATTATAAGATAAGTTAAAGGGATATAAAAAATGAATGAATGAAGATTGAACATTCAAGAATATATATGTATCTTTTATGTTATCGGTATGAAGATCTCATTATGCTCGTAGAGTGGCGAGTTTGAAGGTCGTTATGCTAGTAGAGTTAGCGGGTAGAAACTTCTGATGTAGTGTTGCAAGGCACCTGAGTGTTATGTTGAAACTAGCGGAAAAGACTAATAGCCTCTCGATGTAGCCTACATGTGGGGATGGCGTTGGGATCTTTGCCAATTTGAAGCATAATAGACTCCAAATAAACATAAGTATA